>BPLQ01000828.1:0-102056 GCA_021605075.1 Caerostris darwini | reverse complement strand
AAAAATATTGATAATCAAATCAGGTAATACTTACATACATTTGATTTATTTCGCATAGAAAATAATATAAATTTCATACATTATAATTTTCACAAAATTTAAAGTAGTACATAAAACAATAATATTCAGAACATGAGAATTTTATGGTTATGTACCGCAGGCATCGAGACACGGCGCCATCTAAAAATAGTCATTTATATTGTTCGAAAAAACACTACACTGTTGCCACTACATTGGTCTGCCAAAGAAATTTTAAAAAATATTTAGGGTGGACCCCTTATCACTTAGGGGTTTAAAAATAGATTACGACCGATTCGCAGACCTACCAAATATGTTTTAATAAGTTATATTTCTTATACTATATATATATTTTTATTTTTTAATTTACATATATTTTTTTTTATTTTGTTAATTACTACAAAAATCTAATCCTTAATTTAAAAATCTAACCTTTCTTCTGATAGAATTAAGTATAGAATAAAAAATTTTGTTTTTAAATTATATATAATTTTTTTTATAGATTCATTGATAAATTAAGATAATAAATATATAACTAAATAATACTATATTGTGATAAAAATGATAATTTACATAAGGAAATTATTAAAATAATAATAAAATTAATAAAATTGACAATATAGATATTCTGAACATTTGATTCTAAACTTTTCATTCTAAACATTTTGAAAAATTAACATTTTTTTATATAAACATTTGAAGAAATTCCTATCACACAAAATATAAAAATATCAAAGCAATATTTCAATTTACAAATACGCAAGATATAATATATATATACATGAAAACACATGTGCTTTTACATCTCATAATCATTTCCTTAGAAAATCTGCTGTATATAACATATTAAAGAAATAACACTTACAATGAGAAGTTATTATTCGTAAAATAGATAGAAAATTAGAAATCCCTTCTTTTGTATTACAACAGGTTGTTTGTCATTGGAGAATTGCCGGTAGAAATTTTTGGAAACTTTATTGAACATTATAATTTTACACATTAATATATTATAAATAGAAAAATTCCTGAAATTTTTAATTCATCAAATATTATTAATTCAGTACAAAGTTAGTAGAAAAAATTTCAAATGGAATATTTATTTTCATTTAGTTGATGACATTTCTCAAATGATCTTGTAATAAAATATATTGACAATTATCTGTAAATAGCGAACATATAGAAAGGGTATAGAATCGAATCTAATTTGAATGAAAATCTTTTGTCATGAACTCATAGAAATTTATTTTACATGTTATGTTATTGGTAGGAATAATCTATTCAGTAACTAAATTAATATATTACCTGAAACATTAGATGAAAACTGAATGAAATAATATGTAATGATAAAAATAAAAATATATATATTAAAAAGTTGATATGTAAGACAATGTTTTTATCCCAGTACAGAAAGGTATATTTTTTGATCGGGAATTAACAGCTTCTGTTGTTATGGAGATATCACTATCGAAACCTGACTTTTACAAATATATATAAAAAAAAAAAAATCATAAAATCTTGGATGCATGCATGAAAATATTTCCGGGACCTACAGAAACTTATATCTAAAGTGCGAAAAATATTGTAAAGCTTTTAAGATGTATAAATGTACAAAATAATTTCCTATTCAAAAGCTATGCTTCAATCAAAGTTGATTAAATGATAAATTATGTGTTTAACAGAATATAAGAATATTTTAAAATTTTGAACATAAGTGTAATAAATGTCAAGGATTAAATATGTTAATTAATATGTTGGAAATATTAATTCCGATATGCAATCGTAACTATAAGAAAACTTACAATTGCAACAGATCGTATATAATACATAACTAATTAAAAAGAGACATAACTAATTTGCAAATATTACAGTGCTTAGAGAAACCCATAAAAAGAAAGAATTTACAAGTTTGGGGGAAAATAATTTTATCTTTAAAGAAAAACATCATAGAGTATATTAAAATCAATAAAAATTGTAATTCAATTAATATTCAATACATTTAGAAATATCATTTTAAAAGTATCTATTTACGATGTGATCTTTTATGAAAATAGTATTAAATATTTTATACACATATAATAAAACAGATTGCTTCTCAAATGTATGTGCATGCAAAATAATTTATACAAAAACTAAACTTTTTTAAAATAAATGTAAAAATAAAATAATATAAGGATAAAATTTCAAAATGTAAAACAGTCATGTATTTTTTTTCTTTTACTAAAATAAAAAGAAATTATAAAGTATAAAATATTCTTCTTCAAAATATAAAAAGTTTTTTTGTTTTTTTTAAATCTTGATTTATATATAAATTAGATCACAGAAAATATATTTACCAAGATAAATTTACTTAAATGCATCAAATTGGTGTTAAAAAATTAAATCGGAAAAAAATATTTAGTTTTTAAAAAATAAATAAATTTGTGAAAAGGAAATTTGATCGGCAAATGTATAAATTTAAAAAATTATAAATTAAAAAAAAAAATTTTTTCGTACAGAAATTTATTTTTTTACGAATTCATTAAGAATTTATTCTCATTAAATCATTAGGAATTTATTTTTAGCACTCCTTGAATATTATTTTCACCAACTCATTACATATTTGGTTTTTTTTTTTTTCTGCTGAATATAAATACCTCACTATTAGAGTTTTTTTAGAACATATTTCACATTTTATATTTTTGCCAAACAAGACATTAGTTCAAAAGTAAAATGTTCGTCCAAAACTAACTACTAAAATTTGAGGAGAAACATTTGCATTGCTTTCCTTAAAATTAACATGTAGGTGTATTGAAAAATTAGAGTATTTAGTGCATTTATACAAAAATTGAAATTAGTGAATTTTTCTCTTCATAAATGCATTTTTTAATTTTTTCACAACCAATAATGTTCAATAAAAAAATAAAAATAACTGTAATAAAAGTAAACTAAAAAATTTGCTTCGTGTAATAACAGAAAATTCACATATATTTCGGCAAGAAAAAATTGCTTTACAAAAGTTTAAATTTAGATGTTTTGAAAAAATTATAAAATGTTTGTCTGTTATTATAGTTTTGCCTATTAATTATAAATGTTTTTCTTGTCTCTTTCTTACTTATAATTATATCTTACTATCTAATTATATCTTTCTTACTTATTACTGTCTTCGACAAGGATCTAATTTTTAGGATATGTGAACACATCAGTGTATTACAAATAGAAAATTTATAAATGTGTATGATATAGGACTGTACAAATCTTTAAAATCAACCAAGTTTCTTATTCAAAAGCTACGCTTAAAACCAAATAGAATGAATGATAAATTCAGTATTTAAAAAGTTATAAGAATATTTTAAAGAATTGAACATAAGGGTATTAAAACAATATATTAATTTATCATTAAGAAATATTATTGTATTTATAATAATAAGACAGAAATTTCTAGAATTCTCCACAAAGAATGAAATGGAAAGAAGTTTGCACGTAATATTTTAGAGAAACCCTGAAAATGAAATAAATGTACAATTTTTTTAGAAAACAGCTTTATCTTCAAAGAGAAATATTTTTTAGGACCTATTCAATCCTATAAAAATTGTAATTCTATTGATGATCAACCCATTTACAGACATTATTTTAAATATATATATTTATGAAGTGAATTTTTAAATATATTATTCGATGATTTATACGTAAAATGAAACAGAATGTTTGTTGACTATGTGTATATATGGAAAACATATCGTACAAAATTATACATTTTTAAAATAAATTTAAAATAAAACAATAATATTAAAAAATTTCAATAAGTAAAAAAAGCCACGTAAGTTTTTTTTTTTTTTTAAAATAAAGGAAAAATAATAATAATGAAGTTTAAAATATTATTTTTCAAATTATAAAAGTATTTTTTTTTTAAAAATCTCTATGTATAAATAAACTGCACAATTATTCAAAAAACAAAAACAAATAAATAAATCAGTAAAGAGAAAACAAATTTGCTTTTACAAACTAAAAAAATTTGGGAAAAAGTTTATGAATTAAAAAAAATTTAATTTGATAAAAAAATTTTTATTTTTTATCCAAGTCATTAGGAATTTATTTTTTTTTTGCGCATTGAATTTCTGTTTTTTCCAACTCATAACGTATTTTTTTTTAATGATCAAAAATGTTTCAGAGTGAAATTTCTTTAAAACCTCTCACTAAAAAATATTCATTTAAAAGTAAAATTTATATTTTTTTAAGATTTTTTAATGAATGTTTAAGATTTGACAAATTAAACTAACTATCACAAGCTTATTTTAATGAAGTTAAATATAACCCAATTCTGTTCATTAACTTCAAAGTAAATAAAAATTAATTCAAAATATTGTGCATTTTTAATCATCCTTCATTATCTTAAAAGTGTTTTGTCACTTTCACTTTCATTTTATTTCCGTTAATATTCTGCCATATTTTCCTCAAATGTGTGTTTGCGTGTGTGCGTATATAAGGACCATAAATTTATATTTATGGCCATTAAAAAAAATAATAAATTGCTGCAAAATGTAGTCTAAGGCAAATGAATTTAGCTGAGCCTTTTAACTTATTTTTATTAACAAGCAATTTAAGTATTCTAAAGTATAAGTGCAGCTCAGATTTTTGACATTGTCCCCGACGTCGCCCGGTTCTGGCCGCTACAGATGTGGTTTTTATTTTTACCCTGTCTCCTCTCGTGGCACTCATTCTTACGAACAGAAACTTTTGAGTCCGTATCATCAAAGTTCACCCACAAGTCTCATTATTGTCTCTTTTAATTTTCACTGTCTCTAAATAATTCAGTATCATTATTTGATTTTCACTGACAACACTATTCTAATGTACTACGCAGTTGCTTTTTTTCCCTCACTCATAAACTTCAGAAATCTTTTTCTTTTCACCTCGGCCTACTTTGTCCTACGTCTCCTCCATTTGCATTACCGCAACCTTGGAAAGATGTTTCAAAATTCTCACGTCCTCATAATGACTAATGCTCCTGAGTACAATTTTGAATCATAATTTTTAAGCAATAAAATTCAATTACAACTTCTAATTATTCTAAATTATGCGAAAAACAAATAACTTTAAAATTATTTTACAAACACTTATAATTCAATCCTTTTCTATCGTCCCCAATTGTACTCCATGCTCTATAATGCATACGAATATGTGATATAACAATGTTAAGTATGAAGGTTCATTATTAATTAGTGAAATAGCTAGTTAATTAATATTATTAAAGTATTTGTTATTTTCTACTGAAAAAAATTGCTCCATAAAAAGTGTTCTCTTTAGATTCCTCAAAATTTTTATAGCCAAATTATTTGTTGAATAATAAAATTCCTCCCCAAATAAATAATTAAAATTTGAAGTGAAGCATCCATACAATTAGCATGTTAATGTATTTAAAAAATAGAGTATTCAGAGTAAGTACACACAGAAATGAATATAACCTTAAAATAACAGGTATATTTAAAAATACTTTACACAGAAATTTCTTTCAATTTATGTGAATTGTATTATTGCTGGATCCTATATCAAGAATTTTTCGTAATCACTTTGTATATACAATAAAGCGTAAATGGGGATTATTTTTTTGAAAAACATGTAATAATATGTGGTTAATAAATATCTAATACAAATAAATTTAATAATAAAATGTTAAAAAAATGTTTCGCAAAAAAACAGAAAATATCCAGACATATCAGAAAGAAAACAATAATCACTTACAAAAATTTAAATTTAATTGTTAGTTATAAAAAAAATTATAGCTTTATTACCGGATTTTCTTACAAAAAAAGTATTATTTTCGATTAGAATTCTATTTGTAAGGTATCTACACGTATCAATGTGTTAAATTAGCTAATTTTTATACAAAATATACCTCTCTAATAAAATATGTAATTTTTTCAATAAATTATATTTTAAAATATTATTCTTTCTGATAATGTCTCACAATTATTTTTTTTAATAAAATTACCTATGGTTTATTTCTATGAACATATTCATATTTATATATATCATAAAGATATTTTGTTATGCACTCTTTCAACATAAATATCTTTTCGAAAAAACACCGGAAAAAAACTAGAATTCTACAAGCAGCACGTGCTAAGCATAATTACAATAAACTTTATGAAAGTTTTATATGAATGCATCTCTTTTGCATATTTAGTATTATAACCAATTATTTACCTGATATTAATGTACAATTTTGTAATTAAGATTGTAGTACAATAAAATTAAAAATCATTTGTTAAAAATGTTGTATACTTTTAATTATCTTTCATTATTTCTAACTTTTTAATCATTATTAAATATATTTTATTTGCTTTGCTATTCTGTCATTTAATTTACACTGTTTCCATAAAAACTAAGTTTTAACTTGAGAAATTATTAACTATTACTTACAAAATTTCTACAAATTTTCAACTAGTATAGTATGCTTATAGGATATTATACTTTTACACTATCACACATCAGGACAAACACTAGGTATAATATTGATAAGTATCTCTCTAGATATAATACTGATAATGCATATCAGTTTCGATAAGCGTTATGTAATGAAAAACACATTTTGATAAGCGTTTTTAATGCTGCGAGAAAGTGAATTATTTTGGTAAACTTTTCCTCTTCATGCATTTGTGTTATTGACATTGTGAAACGCATACGAAACATATTCTTAAAGTAAAAAAGCGAATTATAGAAGATATTGCAAAATTAATTAAAGGTTCACATGTTTTTTCTTTAAATGCCACACAGCTTTTCAATTTATTGCAAAGTAATGCATAATTTTTTTTACAAATTTTATTTTAGAATGATTTTATTTTAATAAATTACAAAAAAAAAAAAAAAAAAAAAAAAAAAATTCTGGAAAGATTTTTTATTTTACATCATCTTATTTATTACATCGAATTATATTTAATTGCACTTTTCTGCAAATTTTTTCTGCAATTTTTTTTTAAATTATTACAAATGGATTTGATAAAAATCTTTCTTTTGTACAAAATTATTTATACATTAGGAATAATTTTTAATTTAAATAAATATTTTTTTTTACAATATATTTCTTTCATATGTTTTCTTATATTCAAAATTATAAAAAATAAGAAAATGTAGACAAAATATATCTTTTAATAAATATATGACTTTCAAATAAAAAATCCTTTTCCGGAATTATTTTGCGTAATTTAAATTTCAGGAAAATTTTTATATTGAAATACAAATTTAAAATATTTTATTTTAATTAAAACCAGGGAGAAAAGTATATTATTTTGAGAAAAAAATAGTAATAGCTTTAATTAATTATAAAATAATATCTTTTTAATTAAAATTTACTTTTAAAACTAGTCTACATCTACATTTCCCTGCAATTCATGAAAAAGGAACTAAATATGGTAACTATGTTAATGGATTATGTTTTAGCATCGTTTTAATTATATGAATTGTTTTCATAATGCACTATTTTTGCGATTTAAAGTACAGAACATGAAATTCAGGTAAGTAATACGTTAAACTTATTAAATCTTCAAATGTTATTAAATATAATTATATAAAATGTTTTTACCATTCTATCGCATTGTGTCTAATATGCTCTGCTTGTAGAATTCCAGTATTCTACGAAAACATATTTATATAAAAAAGATGCATAACAAAATTCAGTTATAAGTACCTATGCATTTTAATGAAAGAACAAAATAGCAATATAAAAATAGCTTAAAAATATAATTCATATAATATTAATAGCATTACTTTTTAACTAGAAGATTGTTTTATATTCATGAGAAGCTTTTATAAATTAAATTTAGTGATGTGTATATATATACACTCATGTCCATAAATTAAGGATAATTCAGAATCACACAGAAATTGAACTCTAAAATAAAAATTTCACCAGTAGAATTATCACACACATCTTGAAGAAGAATATGCAAATTACAGAAAACCACCAGATGGCGCGGATAGTACGTCACAATGACGAGAGTGTAAGAGAGGGGTATATAAGGAATGGTGGCAAAGAAGTAAAATTGTTCACAAGCGCTTTAAAAGCCTTTCAGTGCAATAAACGCATAGTTATGGCACAAAGGAAGCATTTGGATGATTTTTTACGTGGTGGAATTATCGGACTACTGGAATGTGGACGTACCCAGCTGGAAGTATCCGAGGAACTTGGAATCGCCCAGAGTGTCATCTCCAGGCTTTGGCAACGATTCCAAGATGATGGTAATGTGAGTAGATGTTACAGCACAGATCGCCCCCGAGTTACACTGCCGAATGAGGACCGGTATTTAGCAGTTACTGCCAAAAGAAACAGACGGAGCACAGCATCAGACCTGACTCGTCAGCTACCGGTACGACAGTTTCAAGGCAGACCGTGTACAGAGGCTTAGGGTACATTGGTCTATATGCTCGTAGGCCTGTCAGATGTGTTCCACTTACCGCAACTCACTGTCGCCTGCGATTAACTTGGAGTAGAGAGCATGCATTGTGGACACCGCAACAGTGGTCAGGTGTGAAGTTTTCCGACGAGTCCAGGTTTAGTTTGCAGTCTGATTCCCGCCGGACTTTCATATGGAGAGCGCCAGGTACCCGTTACCACAAAGAGAACACCATTGAACGACACCGTTACGGTGGTGCAGGATGGTTCGTTTCGGGAGGAATTATTCTTTGTTCCAGAACTGATCTGCATGTTCAGAGTGTAACGATGACAGGCCACATCTATCGGGATGTCATTCTGGAACAACATGTACGTTTGTTTCGGGGTGCCATGGATGCTGAATTTCTGTTTATGGATGACAACGCCCGTCCTCACCGTGCAAACATTGTAGACGAATGCCTTCAATTGGAGGATATCACCCGTATGGATTGGCCAGCATACTCACCGGGCTTGAATCCAATAGAGCATGTGTGGGATATCTTGGCCGACGAATTGCAGCCCGTCAACCCCCTCTCACCTGTCAACCGGAACTTCGGAGGGCATTGCTAGGTGAGTGGTGTAATATTCCCCAAGATCAGATTGATCTTTCCGCAGGTGTGTACTAAAACCACTGTAGCGTCACCTTGTGTGATGGGGTCAGGGGCACGCCTGCGGCGTCCAAGTCCAAGATCAGATTGATAATTTGATACTCAGCATGCCTAGGCGTTGTAAGGCCTGTATTGCATCGTCCGGGAGACATACTCCATATTAATCATCATACCAACCATGCTATACTGTTTTTTGTAAATAGGTTTTTTTTTGAAATTTGCTCCAGTGAGTAAAAATCGCAATTTTTATTAATTATGTCAAACATATAGCATCTTTTTTGCTCTTTACCTTTTGTTTAATATTTTGACTTTACAAATAAGTCAAATTTGTTTTGCTTCTGTCTCTTTCTTTGCATGAACTTCATTATCCTTAATTTATGGACATGAGTGTACATTAAATATAAAATTGTCGAAAATAACAAATATATTTGAAAATAAGAAGGATGTAATGAAATCATGTAAAAAAATTATAAAATTCCTACACACAATTTTTTATACGCATAAATTTAGATTTTGATAGTGAATTGTTTTCCTTCCTGAAAAATAATTGCTTTGTATGCTTTCATGTGGAACAATTTTTTTAAATATTAATTTTATGCCATTTATTTCTGTTGGATAATTATTTATCATATATTTTTGGAAGCTGAAAATTAAACAAGTATGAAAAAAACAATTCACTATTTTCACTTTTGTGTACATATGCAATGAATGCTCTAATTATGATATACACTTGCATACAAATTCTTTGGAAAACGAAACAAATGCATCTTCCCGAATCTTTATAATTAATCTTGCGAATGGTATTTTGACTTTATGGTAATAATTTATGTATATATATATATATATATATATATATGTATATTAATCTCTCTCTATATATAAATAATCTATATATATATATATATATATAATAGCAATTACTTATTTTACTAAAAACAAAATTTAAAATGCAAAACATGGTAACAAAATTAAAAAGTAATTTAAAATATCATCTGAAAATGAATCGTACAATCAACTGTCAGAAAACGAATTCCGATCTTTCTGAATTTTTTCCAAATTCCATTAAATTAATTTTGTCAAATTTTCTGAAAACTGAAGTATTTTTAACTAAATTCCGAGCTTTTAAAATGTTCCGAAAACTTCTTTTGGGATCAAATGAAATTACTTCGTAGAAGTTTCGGTCTTGTTATAAATTGAATTATTTAATAAATTATTTACAATTATATTAATTATTAAATTATTATTGGATCTCTGCTGACAGTTTTCTAACGGGTAGCAATGCGGTTGCAATTAATAGTAATAAGAGATTTATCTTAAACTATAATATATATATATAACATTGTATATTGTAAGAATCACATTAATTACAAGCATAGAAGAAAGATTAGGATTGCCATTCATTTTTTTACTAATATTTCCCATCTGTTTTCCAATAGAATTTAGTAAAAGATATCTTATCGTTAAATGTTTGGTTCTCCTGTCAACCTCATTATGCGAAAAAAAAAAAAAAAGTCTTTCCTTTCCTGAGATAACTCTTTCGCTCAGAATGCAAAATAGACACAATATAAAATTCACAGTATGTCTAAAAGGTTCGAAATATGAGCAAGGTTTTATTCCACAGTTTTGTTAACGCTATATTATAGATTATATACAGGCAAAAAATTAAAGGGATAAATTCATTTTATCTAATCATTTAAAAAATAAAAGCCGACTTCGAAAAAACGTTTGCTATTTTAAACTACTAATAATGTATCACGAATTAATTTAAATATCATGCATAAATTTTAAAATACTGACCTAAAAGCTTCGGATCCAAGGTTCTTTTTTTGTACGACAGCGTCGGTTTCCAAATTACAACTTGTGACGACTACACGTGGCGAGGACGACTAGGTGCGCGCGCCTCTCCTTTTACGTCTCCGCATCATCATCTTTTCGGGTTTACGGAGTACCTTGGTCTGATGGCGACCTTTGACTCCAGTTCGACTAATAGGACGCCTTTATATGTGGAGCCCATTTTTTAACTCCTCCTACTCATTGATCCGCACTCGTTGCAATCTGGCTTACTACCCTTTTATTTATTTCGTTCATTTCTTCACTTCAACACATTTTAATATATTTAGCCTGCAATCTTGAATTAATTTTGAGGGATTATCCATAACGAGTCTCACCCCAATTACCTGTTTTGGCGTCAAATTATCGATCGCCAAAATGTGACAAATAGTAATATTGAGTAAAGGATAGGAGCTGTTTTTTCAAGGCAACCCTACCGTCCGACGCCAATTTGAGTGAGAGACTGACTACTGATTGAGGTGAAAGATGGAATTTATGACAAAGTTGCTCATTTGATGAAAAAGCCATATCTACTTTTTTGCCCCGTCTCCGAAAAACGACCTTCCTAAATATATTGCATTAATTACTTTTGATTTATTTAACTATATTAATTATTTATTTAATTTATGTGTTTGGAGGCAAGGCGATACATTCTGCACATTTTACACACTCTACCTTTAACTAGGTAACATTTTTTGCTGTACTAAGTTTGTAATGTCTCATCCGCTAAATACTTCCGCTCCTGGTTAAGAGAAGAGGATCGAGACAGCCCCTTTGCATAAATCCGTCTTTTCGTGTACACTTTGGCAGTGTTTGTACAGAATTTAAACTTAAATTCTTTTAACTTTAATTTTTATTTTTATTCAATTCCTTCTATTAGCTCACACTCTCCCTATACATATCTTGTTCAAATTTTCAATCGTTCATAAAACACTTTTTATTCCACCACTCGAGTTCAAATACATTTTTTTTAACTTGTATTGGAGGACACTGGATGTGTGTACAGTTTTTGCAAATTAATTAATTCAGTAATTAAATTTCATTAATTAATTTTAGTTATTATTTTTTTTTTTAGATTTAAGTTGCATATATTTACTAATAGATGGCGCCAGATAAATTTAATAAAATGAATGCAAATTATTTATAAAGGAATTTCTGCGATATAGCGATTCTTTATTACTTGATTACGATTTTCTGCGATTTTTTATTACTTGTTTTTTATCTTACTTTTATTTATTTTTAGTATTTTTTTAATTCTTCGAGTACCATATTTTAATTTTTTTGAAACTTTATCTTGGGTCTAATACTAACATTTAAGCAGCCAATTAAAATTGTAAATTTATCTATGAATTAAGATGAAGAGGTAAAGGGGTCTATCCCCATGGGTACTCCGTAATCGGTTCGTCAGTTGCCAGTTTGGCAGCGCCATCTATCAATCTATTTATAAATAATTTAAATGAACACAATGAATCAAATTATTGTTTTTTCGCTCTTTTGTTTTAAATGAAGTGTTTTAAAAATAAAATTGTAGAGATAGTTCCTTTGTTTTAATCTTTGACAAAAGTTGTATATGCATATTTTGAGGAAATGTTTAAATAATTATGATGCAATGTTAAATTACTTTACATTGCTTGTAGTAAGTTTGAATTAGTCCGGGACATTTCTAACGTTTCTTTCGAGTGCTTCCCTTTTGTGAAGAGATACCCAGGGTGTTATTCATGTTAAGTATCACTCATCTCTTTTACAAACCATCATACATTATTTGCGTGTCTAAGAGCCAGATTTTAGCCTTCATTTTTTGCACAAAGCGTCGAACCGGCCTAATGATCACAGTGAAAATATGGCTGACCCCGAATTTTGGAGAATAAGAATATATATATTAGTATACATATTCATATATGAATTTGTATATATCTATGTATACTATATTTATATATATATATATATATTTCAGACCGCAACCGTATTTACATTCCTTATGTAATATTTCGTTCTCCGTAAGAGGGCGCTTTTTCATTCGTCAAGTGTTTTTCTTCATGTATCGTTTTTCAGTTGAGTCATAAATTTCGTTCAAGAACGTTGTGCCTTTCTCCTTTTCATCCTAATCATATATATATATATATATATATATATATATGTAATATATAAATAAGAAAGAAAATAAAGGTAATCTTAACAAATAGAAATTTTTTTTTAAAATTTCAACTTTGAGAAAGAGAAATTAGAGAATTTTTAGGATTTATAAATTTTTTTATATGCACCATTATAATGGACTCTGTGAGCAGAATTTTCAGGTTTAATTTTAAAATAATAATATTGGATCGCATTGTATTTAATTAAAGTTTCTATTTTTCTCTATCAAAAATTAAAGGGTTTGAAAAGTTTGCACAAAAGATTTCAGCGAAAGACAATAACAAAAACAAACAGTTTCCGAAGAAGTACAAATATAACATATTTGAAAAAAGTAATAGTTTATTTTGAGTCATAATCAATTATATGAAGGGCCAAATTGTAATTTAAATTTTAATGAACACATTTATAAAATTGTTTTTATGATATATATTTATGAAGTGAGTGCAAAAATTTTACATACATAAACTTAGATATGTATTAAAACAGAATGGAAGTACACTAAAAAAAAAAAAAAATTTTCTGTGAAATTAAAGAAATAAAAAATTAAAGATGAAGTTCAAATTATTATCCTTGAAATTAAAAAAAAGCAAATTAACAAGAAATTGCTTAATAAAATAATTTTTGTAAAATTTATCAAATTGTAAAAAAAGTTAAACAAATTAAAAATAATTAGCTAAATAGAAAAAAACAAATTAAAAGAAAAAAAGTGAAAAATTGGGGTAAAAAATTATAAATTGGTTTAAAATTAAAATATAGCATAAAAATTACATGGTTTAATAACAAAAGAATTTTTATTTTATCAATGGATTTGTAAATGTAAAATAAAAAATTAAAATTAAAAAATTTTTTGGAAATATAAGTTTGAATACATTTCGATTTGTACAAAGAAAAAATATAAAATAAAAAAAAATAAAAATGTATAGATACTAAAAAATTGAAAAATAAATAAATTGTTTTACTATTAAAAAAACAAAATTGAAAAATATGTTGTTTAATAAAAAATAAAGCATTAAAAGGAAAATAATTAGTCAAAAATCAAAAAATAATATTTTTTGTATAATTTATTAAATTGGGAAAGAAATTATAAATATTGCAAAAAATCAATTAAAAAAACATGCAGTATTTAAGAAAAGGAAAAATAAAATAAAATTCCTAAATTGTTAGATAATTTTATTTAATTTTAAAATAATATCTTTCCAAACTTAATTTGTTATTTTTAAAAATATTCGTTTTCTAAATATACAATACAAATGCGTAAAGAAGGAAATATTTGCCCAAGTAAAACTATTTTTGCAATGTTAAATAATATTAAAATGTGTTTTTTGAAATGAATGAGCATTCCAGTGCTATTTATTCGTTATTAATAAGATATTGGTAAATATTTTTAACGATTTAAATGTTAAGTTTAAAAGAGAACATCTATGGAAGCTGTGTTATATTTTTAGGTAAGACTTGTGGGTATATTTATGTGATAAACTAACCACTAACAAACATCCATACTACCTCCAGGATTCGAACCTGAAAGCCTGTGCTACCAGAAGTTAGAGAGCTAGCTGATTGGTCATCAGGCCACTAGATCAATAAAGAAGAAAATGGAATAAAATGTAAATGTAAATTATTTAAAATATAGTGAAATAATTACAATATTTAAAATAAAATACATTTATTTGAGGATTAATAAATTACATTAGCGTTATGTTAAATATTGAACATAACGCTGAATATTCTTTAAAATTCTTAAAATCAAGATTTGCATCATCAAGAATTACAGTTGACAATAATATTTAACGTTAATTTGTGATTTGACAAATGGGAAAAAAAATCCATCTTAAACAAATGTAAATTATACAAATATAAAGAAAGGAAGAAAGGATTAATAAAATAATTTAAAGTAACTGAAGAAATAAGTATAAGATATATCATTGGAAATTTTTCTTTAATTATATCGACTTAAAATATCAATGCATGTGTTTGCAACTTAAAATAAGAAATAAGAAAGATAAACTCAATAAGAATTGATAGAATTTTCAGGTTTTCATGCCGAATTATACATATGCGTTTAGTTTCTATTATTTAACATTTCTTTCCTTTCCAATTTCTTGTATTCCATAATATTTTTCTAACTCGAATCAATTTTACAGCTATATTTGAAAAACGAATTGTCCCTGCAATTGGTGTAATAGATTGAATTTTTTTAATTTAAAGAATGAAAGCTGTGTAAACTAATTGGCTAAAAAAAAAAAAAATTTAACCGTAATTTTATAAATTTTTTAGGGTCTTAACATATCATCAGATTGCAACTAAATGTTTAGTATTCCCTATTTATAGAATTCTAGTGTATTTTGTAATACTTTCTTTGCTTATTGTATTCTTGAAAAAGATATTTATACTGAAGGAATGAAAACAAACATAACAGCAAGAAATCTGCATCGGAAAAAATATTACATTTGAAAAAAAAAATCATATCTTTATATTTTCTTTATCAACCACAACCCCTTGTATTCCACATCAGTGAGGAGTCTCTTCGATGGCGGAAGTTGTCATCGAAAAAAAAAATTTACTTGCCGTAGTGTTTTAGTTTAACGTCAATTCCGTCCCGTGCACGATTGTGTGTACTACTGGCCTAAAAACTGTTTTGTTCCAACGTATTACTTAATTCAAACGAGTTTCACATTTTAATCTGTAATTTAGCTTCAGCCACTAAAGTTGATGTGGTTGAAGCGTCATTAAAAAAATGGAACATATTTTGAAAATTAATATCACAGCAAATAAAAAAATACTTACATTTGTTTAAATATATCTATTTCTACAATTTCATAATAAATAGTTTTAATGAAATTAATTCCTCAATTTTTTCAATTTAATTTTATTTAAACGACTTTTTCAAATAAATTCTGTGAAATTTTTTTAGAGCAGTTTAGCATTTTCGTCGCAAATATGTTTCATCGCATAGTATAGTTTTTCTGTCCTTTTTATTTATTTTTAACTTCTTGTAAAGCCATTGTTTTTCAGATAAGCGACTATAATCGTATTGAATTTTCTGCTTAAGCCTTAAAATATTAAATATTGAGGAAGATACATTTGATCTGATTATATTGCACAGTTGTTATAATTTTATGTCAAGATTTTATACACATGGGCAAATAACTACTGCATAAGAAAAGCTCTTAATTTGATATTTTAATGGGTATGTTACCAATATTTATAATTTTAAATGAATTTTTAATTTTTAATTTTTTAAAAAGTGTCTTATGTTTTTTGAATTTGTTAATTAGTAATTAAAAAAGATCATCAAATTTCTTACAATATCTATTTTGCTGATTACATACATTCTACTATTTTTTTTAATTATATTATCTCTTATTATATTGAAATGAGTTAAATCTCTTGCAACTGTTTGTTTTGATACATTTCAACTGTTTTTTTGGAATATTACTTTTCATAACCTGAACTGTTCATGAGTAGGAAAGTAACAAAATGAACTATATGAAAATAAATATTGGTAACAAATTTTAGTAAGTTGTGCACAAATAGTTCTTTTTTGACAAGAACTATTGCAATTCAGACACCTTTATAATGAATAACCATGATTGTTGTTCCTTTTTTGTTGTTGTGGTTGTCGTTTATGAATGTTTATAAGAATTTTTTTGGTAGAGAAGATGTATCACATTGGCTAATTAACTGGCTCAACTTTTCATACATTCGCGGGATTAAGGTGGAAATGTAAATGGTGATCACACGATAAGAGCATAATTCTTTTTAGAAATAGACAAATATTTGAGTCCAGAAAAGAAAATTAAATATTTTTATGTTCTTAAATTTTCTAATCGTCATTTTCGCTATTAATAAAAAATAATCTTATCTAAATTGAATAATAAAAAAAAATAAAATTTTTTTTAAAGTTTTGTTTAATAAAAGAACTCTTTTACTAAAAACTTACTCTGGTTAAAGCAATTTTGAATTACTATAGATTAATCCAAAATTGGTATAAACAGAATAAGATTGTAGCAAACTGTTCGCTTATTCATTATTTTTACTTCATACTGTAACATCATCATCATCATCATTGACGCAGCAACCCCGTGGTGGACGAAGGCCGTCTTCCTGCTGGTACATTTTGATACAGGAGATGTTTTCTTTTTATTACTTTTTATTAGGTAAGGTTGTCAGCCCTATGTCCCACAGCCATATCAGACAGAGACCTACGGTTTTAAAGTGGACTCCGAACCACTAAAAACATCCATGGCACAGTTGGGACTCGAACCCTGTGGCACCGAGTACCAGAACGCTAGACACTTAACCATCAGGCCCCACAGCAACATCACTGAGGGAAAATTTTTTTTGAATCAAATATAAAATTAAATATAGAAAAATCGAGGCAAAATGCCAGTTCGAATTATTTGTTTGCAAACTTCCATTTTGCCTGATACTAAAATACCATTGTACATAAAAATTATTTTATATGAATTGATATTTAATAAATTTAAATATTCATCATAACATTTTAGAATTATTTAAAATGAAATACAATTATGTAAATGAATTAAATTATATTATGGATATATTTTTAATAAAAAAAAAGTAGAATAAAAGGACAGTATGAATTCAGTAGCCTAATTTTTTCCCGATGCATATTGTTGTATTTTCCTTAGTTAAACTCATCAACTTCTGATACATGCAAATCCATCAATGTAATATAAAGCTTTAATGATACAACTTAAAGTTTCAAAATTCAATCAAGCTATGAAAATAAGAAAGTATAAATCTTGTTTTATATCAGTCACCTTTAGCGCATTTGAGACGGTAGTTTTAAAGTGGTTAAAACGTGTACTAGCATACGCAATAGGTATAATGTATCCGATGTGCATGAGCCTTAGAAAAAGAATGTTCAGAACCTTAACCATTAAGGTAACCTTGACTGCATGAAACACTGCAAACTTGTTTGCCTGGATTTCCTCTAGCTTTTACTAAATTCCGATTTTTTGGATATCCCTAATTTACTTGCACAATTACTTTCATAATATTCCTAATTTAAATAATCAGTTTTCTTATCATAAACTTAATACATAGTAAAAATATGTAAATTTTAAGAAAAAATTTGCATTACTTGTTAAGAATTTTATCAAGTTTTAAATAAATAATAATTAAATCATCTTTAACAATCATAAAATATAATGTTTCTAAAAAATTCTGCAAGCAATAAAAAAACAGATGATTTTTTTTTTTTTTTTTAAACCTTTTACAGCCTATTTACCTGTACTGCTGCTAGGATGTTCTGTTATACAGCATAATATATTAGTGTTCATAAAAATCTTATTCGCATATTAACAGTAGCTTAGAACAGTTCTATCAATAGTACTTCCAAAGGATAATTGCTTAAAATCTCGGGTATAACAATTTGACATCATTTGCCACCATGCTAGAAGTATAAAAAATTTAGCATTACCACCGGAAAGTGCACAACGTCATATGTCCACATGTGTCCCATTTGCAGCAAACAACGTATGCAGTTCTTAGCATCCTCTTTCTCATTTCTAATGTAAGGTCTTTTTGGATTATAGATATTTCTTATTTTTGTAAAAATATAAATATCTTTTTTTAATTTTTTCTCCACAATAGACGTTGCTTTTTCGGTTTATCAAAATTCGGTATTAAATATTCCTTTACTAAATTTTTTTTTAAATTTAATAGTACATTAAATTTAAATTAGTTTTTTAATTTTTATGTATACACTTCTTTTTCCTGAGGAATATAAATATAATATATAATAGAAAATTTTCATGTTAATTTAATATCTCTACCATAAATCACATTAAATCTTCAAGTAATGGCCCTTGGTGTCAGAATTATAAAGCATCTCATCCTCAAATTCTTTTGACTACTTCATTTATTCTAATTAATACTTAACAGCACGTAATAAAATTTAAACTAAAAATAGATTCTTGCATGTCTTACACAGTTAGGTGAAGGCGTGAATATGTTAATTCTATCACTATCAATATTGCAAGCCGAAATAATCTGAATTAAAAATTATGACCATTAACCAATATTTGTTAAGAATTTTAGTTATATTATGTTTTTCATCATATCAATTAAATATAGAAGATGAACGTGTTTTGAAGGTGAATGATGAAGGAAGAAGAAGTTCATGTTCAGTTTAAGTTTCAAGTTCAGTTTTTATCTTTATTTTTTTCTAAAACTGTTAAGTATAAGAGCAATTATGAGTTAGTAGGAAAGCAACACTTAAAATTAAACGCATCTCATAACTGTGTGATAATACTAAAGCTTTAAAAATTTCAATAACTTTATTTGTTAAATTTATTACTCAAAGAAGATTAAAATCAAAATCACAGCTCATAATTATTTTATTAGAATAATGAGTAATGAACGACCTGATATTTTACCTAAGAAAACAACCAAAACTGAAAATCAACGATACGATGGTAATCCCCATTTTCATAATGAAAAGCAAAATGTAAACAAACTTAAGCGATGTCTTGAATTTTGAATATCTTTCATCATCTAAAAGTTTTTGGTTAACAAAATTTTTATCAGCTATTTATCTGAGGTAAATATAAACATTTCTCAACCAGCTTTTTCTTAGTGCAATTCCTAACTAAGCATGTAAATTTGAAATGTTCTTTTCACCGAACTTCGCTTACAAATTTCAATACATATGAAGATTTAAATAAGAATGTTTTTGAAGAAACAATAAAAATTCTTATTAAAATCTAAGCAGTTAAACAAGGTTATTATAGTATTTTGTATGACTGTGGAAGAAAGACATCATATTTTTTCATTTAAATCCTTGTTTCTTTATCTTGGATCTATTGTTTGTACTGTTAAATAAAAATTAAATTGCGATTTCTTATTTAAAATTGAATATAAATGAAATAGGGATCTCTTAGATCTCTGAAATCTTAATGAAATCTCTTAGCTTAACAGGATCATCATTTTGAGCGGGAGAAAGATTTCAATATTTCTTTTTGCACAATGATCTTTAGTGATAACTACACAAGGGGAACCCTTATATGATTTCTTCCAAACAATGCACTGATTTTGATGTGTAACTCGTTTCTCGTTGTTGCAAGCTTTTTGAACATGACTGTACGTTATAAAACTTATTCGTAAATGTCACCAGCGGATACCCATTAGCAAATGTGTCATTGAAAACGATATTAACAGTTTCTTTTCAATGATATATTTTCAAGAATTTCGCGTCTATTAAAGTTCCATTCTCATTTGCTTCAAGTTATACGAGGCCTTTTAGCTACTTAATAAGAGATAAAATATGTGGTGAGAACTACTTTTATTTGTGATGAGATCTAGTACGTAATTATTTTAGTAATATAAAAGGAAACCGTGACAATAATGAATGAAATTTGTAAATTTATGGATTAATTAAATTTGTAAAATTAATAGTGAATGAAATTATTCTAAATGCCTCACTGTAATCTCAGAATGTTTATTGAATTATGGCCGTAGGCATAATCTATGCATCTACTTGGGTTTTCCAAATAAATGAGGGCGCTATACACTGCTTCCTACGAGTCATTTAAATTGGCGTTAGCATGGCAATATAACTTATTTTCTTACATACCTTTAATTCTCTATATAAAGCATTCATTGCGGAAAAAAATGAGGTAAAGCGTTATGCATCCGTCTTTTATTGAATTAATGCCCCTTCGTCTTTGTAGTTCATTCCAAGACATCGACAAAAAAGGTGAGATGCACTACCCATCTGGTCTCTTTTTTTTTCCTCCCGTCACAATCGTTCGGTGAAAGAGTATTACTTATTCTCATTCAAGAGAGTCCTCTCATTTGAAATGTCCCCAACAAACTCCTGGAAGAAAAGCCTCCCTCTGCTTCTAGATATCGTGTTTAGTTCATTATTTTCGTTGTAGTTTGAAATTAATTATAAATATGGAATCAAAAATTTATTGTAAATTAAATAGTATCAAGTTTAAGTAAGAGAACTGCATATTTTTATTTTTCTTATGCCTCCAACGAATAAATATTTTTATTTAAAAAGGATTGCTCGTGAGTCGTTGATAGAATTAATAGTCATGCAATTTCTTTATATTTTTGTGAATATTTTGCGGTCGTCCTTATTCATTCCGAAATACCTTATTAAACATATAAGTAAGAGTTTTAGTAAATAACATTATTAGTTACATTTGAAATTTATGAAAAAACCTCTGTGATGAGGAAACTTGCGAATAAATGGAATCAGAAACCGGCAGTAACAACCTTTTTGTAATGCGGGAATTATCACTGGATCGTGAATTTCACCACAATTCTGTCCTTAACTGCTGCTTGGATGGGGAGCCGTGGGAGCTTTAAATGGGAGGGGGTCTTTATTTGTCTTGTTTAAATAGTCAGGTGCTGTGACAGACTCTAAGCCATGAGAGCTTCAGGGAGAGTGGGAAAAAAAGCTCCTTTAAAGGTCTGTGGGCCTTTCCACTGAATGAATAGACCCACTTCAACTTCCCTCCCCTCCATGCTATTCATGCGAAAACGTTACCAGTAGTGTTTTCCCCTGTCTTCTGTTGGAGAGCAGGGAATTATTCTCCAATTTCTGATTATCTCTGGTTGAGTGAAATATTCTCAAAGCAGGCAAAGCCTTCTCTTAGACATAAAATTGTGGTTGCCTTTTAATTTAGTTGGTCATTCATAAATGCCGTCGAGTTCCTGTGTATATAAACTAATTTAAAACTCCATCATTCTCTCATAGTCGGCCGCTTTTATTTGCTTTCTTCCTAAACAATAACTAATAGTAAGTGCTACTTAACAGCAAATAGAAGCATTGGTTTGATACAGGAAATGCGCATACTACCTGTATTGCAACGCAGTTAAATTTTATTTTTTAATTTATATCATTCATTAGATTCATTTTCTGAATCTCTAACATGTAGTATCAGAGCAGGAGAAATTTTTTTATCTGAAAATTTTTATTTCATTCCTTTGATATATTTTCTAAGCACTACGTTGTAGGTAATTTTTAAAACATTAAAAAAAAAAAAAAAAAAAAAAACACGAAAGGAAATAAAAAATATTAGGAACTAATGTTGCTGTTATTTCTTATCCCAATTGGCTGGCCAAGCCCACGAGCCCATACATACTCATGATTGAAGGGGAAGGAAGCAGCTTCTGTTACGATGGAGCACCCTTAGGTAGAAGTCTGACTTTGGCTCCGTGACGCTCTTACAATCATATGAGACTGGGACCTACGGCTTAAAGTGGATTCCGAACCACAACAAACATCCATGGCACCGCCGGGATTCGAAACCTGTGGCACTGAGCGCCAGAGCGCCAGACAATCGGCCATTCAGGTCCCTAATTTGTGAATGCCAACGGAACGCGGTGTTTCCAGGTGGTCACCCACCCAAGTACTGACCGCGCCTAATGATGCTTGACTTCTATTATTCTTGACTAATAAATCTATTTAGGAATTTAATGAGCATTTTTTAAATTTCATATTGGCAGATTTAATAGATGAAAATAATAGAAAAATTGATTTTTTCATAAATACAATAAGATTAATCCTTAGCACGCAGTAATTCAAAAAATTAATCTTGAGATTATGTATCTTAATCAAGATCATACACTATAGATTTTAATAACGAAAAAAAAAATTTTTTTTTTTAATTTAGTGCTATTTTTACTCTGAGATTTAAAAAAAATTCACAAGAAGAAAATAACCTCCATTTGCGAACATCTATTTCTTTAAATCTATGTAACATAAATTCTTACTCATTTTATAATTCAATAATTTTTAACGTTTTTAAATTTGACGCATTATTATTTTATTTGACGCATTTTGCATTATAATCATTGTAATCATATTTGCACATTTTTGCAAAAATCAATTTATATTAACTATATTATAAAAATCCTTAAGGTTATGTGTGCATTTAACTTCAACAATATTTTCTTTGCAAATTTGACTATGTAACATCTATTAAATAAATAAATAATCGCTTGTCAATATATAAGTTATTGTGTTTTCGAATTCCAGAGATTTTTACTCAGATATCATTTGTTGCTAGAAAGGTTACTATGTAGCACATTAAATGCACTCGGAAGGCTACAATACACTTACTATGAGAGTTGGCTATACTGCTAACATCTAAAGGGTCCCGGGGTTTCATTTCGTTCCCCGCTCCAAATTTTACAAAAAACTCCATTTACATATGCGTGTAACTGCATGATTTTTTTTTATTATTATATTAACAGGTTTTCTTATAATATCTACTGAAATTTCGGAGTTTCATGTACACAAGGTTGTTTTTCAAGTGATAAGAGCATTATCAACTCTTACATTAAAAAACACAGGACAATGCACAGATGATGCTTGTTTGCATTTATCCTGCCTGGCCAAACATATTTCAGATATGCTGTACATTAGATAATTATTTGAACATTTTATGTGAAAGTCTTGGCAAAATCCATTTTTAAGTATATATTTATAATTATATAATACTCACCTAAATTACATTGATATAAAAAAATCTGAATTTTGCCATAACGTAACAAAATCCACAGAAAAGTAGGAAAGGTAATTGATTTTATTGTGTTATAAAAAAGCTTTATTAAATGCATCAGTTTTTTTTTAATCTGCAATTGTACTAGTATTGAAGAAGCCATAAAAATCCGGAAAAATTCCTTTAATAAAATTTGCATGTCATTCGTGTTCAGAAAAATTTTAATATGAATTATATTAAATATTTCAACAACTGATTTCTATTCTATTCAATAACGAAATGATTGATATTTTATGTTTGATCAAAGTAAGGCTAGGCTCAAAATTTTTTTTCTGCATTGAAACAAAGCAAAAAAAAAAACAAAACATAACGTATCTTTAAACACGACAGCAAATATATTTATATGTAAGCGGTTAATATCACTTGATATCATCTAATTGTTTATACGCCTTTTTTAATTAATTAATTTTGTATTTATTCTAATAAACTTACATTTTATGTAATTATAATTACTGCAATTAAATAATATCATTATTCAATTAAGTAAGATGATTGGTTAAAAGTAAGCTGCAGTAAGTAAGAGTAGTATGATGAATGTAGTACAATATTTGCTTTGATATTAGTTTATCATTGTATATATAGTGTTATAATAACTTATCATTTTAATATTCATTCATATTATTAATTTAACAATAAAATTTAACAGTTATTCTAATTTAATATAATTCTCTCATTTCTAACATAATCCCTTATTTTTTTTACCTGTTGCAGGCATCATAGATATTTGTTCACAATAAAATTAAAATCTCAGTTTGCCATGAATGAAATTGCTCCAAATTAAGATGTATTATTACTAGTTGTAACTCATTTAGGAAACGTAATTTACAAGCTGAATCACAAGCTCGGTGAGCGTAATTTATCTGAATTCTCAATAAATAAGAAAATACTTTTATGATGACAAATATATCGCTTTCATTTTTTTTTTTTTTTTTTTTTTTGATGATTTATTTTCTAACAGTTCTTCTTGCTGAAACGGAAAAAGCTCGCATACTATCGAACAAATTTGTGTAAATGACTTCCTTTTTAAATTTATAGTTGTCCCAATTGTGATAACATTAAACTTTTAGGTTTAAAATGTGCATTTCACTTATTAAATGAAATTTTCAAAAATTAGCCAAAGAAAATAATATTATTCATGTTAATATTTTTATTTCATAATAATTAATAGTTTTACTGTCATCATTTAACTTGAAAAACAATTATTTTTTTGTTTTAATTATCGTTAATAAATATTTCGTTATACGGTAGGGAATATAATAAACAAATATACTGCAATGATAAATGTGTTAGTAGTTTATATTGAATGTTATGTGTTTAATCCATCATTCTTGAAGTAAGGGAACAAGGGATATTTTGATAAATTATACACAATATTTAAAACTTTTTTTAAATATTAAATTACTGAATCATTACCGAATTTTTTTTTTCTTATTTTTTAGTTGATTTATCCAAAATCATCAGCGGTGAAGGATGAATCTGCAATTTCAAGGTTATTTTAAGCGAGCTTTGCTAGATACAACGTAAAATGTTTTTACGAGTATTAAAGAGATTGTATAAATTCACTGTGAAATTTCAAATGTGAAAATCACTGCACACTTCCTTGAAATAATTTTGAATGAATTTTCATTTAACAGTTTTTCCACATAGGTCTACCTCAAAAACATGATCATAAATGTCTGTTCAAAATTCAATCTTACAAAAAAAAATTATTAAAACAACTACGTTTGCTAATACCAAAAACCAAAAAGGTAAAGTTAACCACTTTATGTCGATTCAACGACAGCTGTTTGAATTTACTTATATTACAGACACATTTGCATAAATGCTTCTACAACCATTATTTGCATAAAACGGGTATGGATCGAGGTCTCTCTGTTATAAGTTAATTATAATTTTTCTAAAAGTTTATCAGTAAAGTATATTATTGTTTTTATCATTCTAACAATAATAATAACCCTAAATAAAATCTCTCAATACTACTGCCGGCATTCATACAATCTAATTTTTTTCAACCTTCACAAATCAATTGTTGCTCTTTGAATACTTGCCTTTCTTATGTAAAAAAATAAGACAAGAAACAATTTATGCATGCGTTACTTATAACTTTATACATGCATAACTTTGCTTTTTTTTAACATAACTTTTTCATAAACATTTATACATGCGTTGCTATGCAACAAAAATATCTTATCATAACCAAAAGAAACAGTAGGAGGGAATTAGGTACTTGTAAGTATTATCAATAACAAACAAGTAGGCATTTGCAATAGTAAGCAATTGTGATACTTTTTTTATTATGTCCAATGTATATCTAATAATGCTGCGTAAGTAGAAATCTAGGAGAAAATAATCCTTTAGTAATAAAACTGATTCCAATAAATGGAGCTGTTAAAAATAAAATTAAATTTAAAAACAACACTAGAAATAAATAAATGATAAATTTTATGTTCAATGCCTCTTTGGAGCACAAGACAAATATCAGAAATCCCCATTCCATTCCAAAAGAATTTTACGCAATCAAATGTTAAGATTCCTGACATGATTCAAATAATTTTAAATCTATAATTAGCTTCAGGATATAAACTTGCCAAATATATATATATTAAAATATTCATCAGACTATATGCCAGTCTACACTAAATAATGTTTGAATTGTGAATCAATTAATTTTTTATTCTTTAAATACATAAGGGGACTTAAATAGCAACGAAGCATATAAATAGTGTAGACAACAGTAAAGTAAGAATTTTCATTAATGATAATAATAATTAAATTTTTTATGACGACGTTTAGAAAACATTGGAGTGAACACAATTATTATTCTGTTCACGAAATAAAGAAGACTGAAAATGAAATAGCATAAGTCAAATCAACACAAAGCGCAATTGGATTGGCGCAATTCTCGATCTCAAGCTCTTGGCGCAATTTCATCGATTGGTTGTAGATGCAACAGCTTGTGCAGTATCGCTCTCTCTCTCCCACCTGTTGCATTCCACCTTCACGCGAATAAGACTTTTTCCTCGATTGCCAGGTAAGGGAAATAAAATAGACTTGGCAGCAAAATGCTCTCTCTGGTTTTGCTGTTTTCGAAAGGCTTTTTCTTTTGCACGTTTCTCCTTTTTAAGTTTTCGCATAATGCACAACGTCTTGAGTGAGGCGCTTTTGATTTTAAATGGATGGATTCCAAGTGATTTAGTATGCAATTATAAATGCAGATTTTTCCATTCAGGTCAATAGGATTTCATTCTTAAATGAATTCACTCACGCAATATGTGTATATATATGTACTTGCACGATAACTTTGTGGCCACAAATCAGTACAAATTCAGGGTATATAACTATTCATTAAATAAAAGGAACACAATAGCTGTTATGCATTTAAACAAAATAGGGTATTTTTTGCCTTAAAAACTCCCTATTTTGTTTCAAACGGCCAAATAAAAGCCATTAATATGCAAATTATAGTAAAATAGCATGTGATACATTTTTTTTTGTCAAAATATAGAAGACCGATAAAGCAAAGTAAACTTTTATTTTTTAGGAAACTTATATTTTAATATTCCTTCTTTTATAAGAATCTTTATGATTATGCTTAATAATAACTTAGTTCCTTTGATTAAATTATTGAAGTAGTAATGTAGTAATTTATTTTCTCTACAATCATTTATAAATGCTATATTATGTTTTAGTGTCAGACGGCAAATGTAGTCGGAATAAATCAAGTGAAAATTTATAAGAGCAAAGTATAATAATAATAATAAAGAATAATTATCAAACAAAAACTTAGATATTCATAACAAATCAGAAGCAAGTAATCATACATAAACACTCAATACCCATCTGATTTACTAAATATTTAGAAAATAATCATTTATTTTAATGCGGTAATTTTTCGTATAATATTTTCTTTCCCTTTTATACATAAAGAATATCAGATTTTCTCCCATATGAAATGAAAATATGAGTCAGCTGCCTTTAAAAGTCCCCCTAGAAGGTACTCTCCTCCCTCGTCGCTGTTGATGGGCTGTTTGTGGTATACATGAGTTTACTGATGCTAAACAAAAACAACTATGTCCAAATGAACCAGAAATTTCCGAGATCAGATTTTGCTCTTATTCCACATTTCCAGTTCCGATCCCTTTAGTTACATCGAACTCATTACATTGAGTTTACAGATCCAGTGCTATTTGCATCCCCTCTTCTCTTTCTTCTTTCACAATGACCACTTATCGTATTCTCTGTAGTTCTAATTTTAAAAATTCGAATTACAATTTTAATGTCTTCACCTTCTGCATCATTTCTTGCAGTGACGTTTTAATTTGAGACATCAATTCTTAACTCCGTTAAAAATATTTCGATTCCGTTAATTTAAGTCATCGGTATTTCACCATTATTTTTTGATTACGTATAATTCATGACGCATTTTTCAACAAGCAATTCTAATTGGTATATCTCTAAATTTACCTAAAGTATCACATATATTAACAATAATATATCATCGTATAAAATGAAATTGCTTTATTAAATATTGAAATATTTGATTTTAAATTAAACTTTTATGAAGAATTTTGATTATCATTGACATACTATGCATTTAACTAAAAATTGAACATTGAAACGTTAATTTATGGTGGTCTATTTTCAGCAATATATTTGTTATCAATCTATTAGCAAAGAAGATATACAAATTAACATTTATGTAAAAATTTGAAATCATCATTTTTAGTTACTAAAATTTAGCTACGGCCTGTTTAAATAGAGTGTTTATTGCTTCTATTGATTATGCATAATTGGTAGCTCAAAAATGTGTATTTTTTAGATTAAATGAACTTCTCCACGACATTAAAAGTACTTTATAAACTATAATAAACTTAAATTAAAATAAAATACGAGCAAATTGTGTTCTACTATGAATTTTTAGATGAAAAATATTTCGAAGTTCAAAGTACAGTAGAAGTTTTCTTGAAATACATGCGATTGTAAAAAGAGTTATTTATAGTATAAAAAAAGTATACCATAATTATTCTTGAAGCATTTGGAAAACGAAATAAAAGTAGTACACAACTGTTAGATCAACAACTCAACTCAGAAAACACATTTTACTTCAAGGAAATAAACATGCATTATTTCTTGTACTAATAAATTAAAGACATAACTTCACTAATTTATGAGAGATCCACTTACTTATTACCGAACTTTGGATTATTTAATAATCTCTAGGAAAATCATATTTATTATCAGCAATTGTTATTACTTGAAGTTTGCCAACACACTAGATATTACTGAGTTAGCTAAAGCTATACATACTTATAAATTAATAATCCATATTTTTAATTGATTCTTTATCACCTATTAGTTCTCCATAAAGAATACAAAAAGTTTTTTTTTTTGAAATAAGGTTTTTTTTTAAATAAATTTGCCGTCACTGAATAAATAATGCGTTATTATAGCAAAAGAAAAAAAAATCACAGAGTTAGTTTCATTTTATGTTCTCATAATTATTTTAACAATTGAGTTTTAACTATTAAAAAGTTTATTACTGACCTTAAAAAACTAATATAATTAAAAGTCTGTCTAGTTTACAATAATATGATCATATTATTATTAATAATAATAATTGTAAATAATCCTAATTGGCTTAGGATTATTATTGATTTTGGTTTAATTTGCTTTGAGCAATATTTTGAGATAATTTAACATTTGTTAAATGAAACGCAAGAACTATATCAAGAAATATATGGGAAGGGATGATAATACGCATCAAGGGGTACAATATAAAAAATTCGAATCTAATTGAATTTATCCAATGCAAGTTTTACATTACAATTGTCTGGAAGATGAAATGTTTTAAAAGTGTTTTCAAGTTAGATTAGGTTAAAAAACATAGTGAATAAACAAAAGATGTCTATATTAAGTTTATTTTAAATTCTAGATGATATTTGGCAGTTCAAATGAAAGCTAAAGGCATTTGTACGGTGCTTCTATGAAACGTGTAAGTGCTAGAAAGATGCTTAATTTTCAGGGGTAAATTTTGCATCTAAAAATATTACGCTAAATCCTTCAATTTGGAGGAAAAAAAATCTATTAGCTAAGTTCGAAAATGTAAATGTATTTTTCTCAACGTTCTTTGTACTCATTAGATCTTAATTAATGTAATGAGTGAGGAAAGAAACTTGCCTTAATATACAGTTAAGTATATTTTGATATGAAATTAATAGACAAAATGAAACAAAAGTAAAAAAAAAGATATTTGGTTACAGGCATATCCCATTTATACACAATTATAAATGGGATACGGAGCTCGTGGTTTGATATTATCATATTATAAATTCTAACGATACTTCATTATCTCATTTCAGCATAAAATTTTAATGTATTATCTGTCAGCCCTATAAGTATGAGAATTAACGTATAAATTTCGACAGCTGAATTTACGTGTTAAAATTTTAATCACTTTTATAAGAACATTAATACATTTCTATTTGTTTAGATCTGGTAACTGCAAGCAAAAATATCAATTTCTTTTTGTGGAATAGGTTTTATGAAAATCACCAATTTAATTTTCGATTTTATGTCCCTTTTTTTAGCCGTCGTTTCTTCTGTAATATTAACATATTCAGATTCATTTACGTCCCCCATCATTTTAAAATTTGTGGTGAACTGATGTGTTGATTGAAATCTTGTCCTGTCACTTACAGTTTTTTGAGCGCATCATGGACATCCAATCAGAAGAATACAGTGTTCACATATGGTTAAAAAAATCTGGAAGAGTAGTGTGGACAGAGGACGCTGTCTTACAGAAAGACCGAATAGTGCATGCAGCAAGATAAATAGAGAATCAATCAATGAGTGCAAAAGGGGACACAAATGAGATGGGTTAGCTGAACGGTACTAGCGAGCTGTAATCTGAACTGTGATTTCATAGCCGAAGGTCGTCCGTTAGGAGCTTAATTGAGATTGGCAGACGTCTCTCTTGTTCTATCAAACAAAGTGGTAGATCTGAGGAAGGGAAGGGGTGAATCAGCAGAAAAAAACGGTAGAATCCCCTTTGCAAGTGGTTCTTGTTCAGAGGACAAAGAAGGAAGGTCATTACTCGCTACATCAGCTGTTTAAAAATCAATTTGTAAGGGTGGAGCGTTGGGGGGATGTGAACACTGGTGGAGGTTTATTCATTGGGAAAAAAGCTCTATGAGTAATTGCTTGTTCCCCTGAATAACAAAGATGTGTGATTTAAATGCATTTTGATGTCCGCATTTACAATAGAAGAGTCGCAAAAATTTGAGTCATTTGTTCGTCAAGAAATTAATAATTTGCTTTCTGTTTTTTTATTTGTTTTTTCGTAGAGCAATATAGTTCTAATAAATCTCTTATACGTTACATATAAATAAATATGGCATTTTCTAATATTCCCATAACGTTTCTTTTAATAAATATTAAGTTTCCTGGTTTATTACCAGTTGCAATCTACAAAATATGACGGAAGATATTTGAAGAAAATTGTTATGAGAATCCGATATCAGTGAGAACGCGATGCAATGCGAATATTCTACATAATATTCTCTCCATTTTAAATCTCTAATAATAATGCTAATCACTCCATTTTCATAACTTTAACTCATTAGCAGTATGTTTTAAATTTATCTTAATTAATTTGATTTCTCGTATCTGATTTACATTCTTTGTTATAAAAATGAAGATGAATTTTGTTTTTCAAAATGCGGCTCTTTCTAAACTAGAAATTGACTATCTATTTTGATGAGTTCAAATTTAATTTATGCTTTCACATTCTTGCTGAATTACGTTCAACTTCCTGTTTTTTACTCTTGAAGATATTGATTTTAATATTCCCTATAATATTTCAACATTTATTTTTTTCAAAGATCAACTTCATTAGGGTTGATTAAATGATGGTGCATTAAAATGTGAAAAAAATTTAAATGCTTTGAAATTATAATTACTTAAACCCTCAAATACTTTTTTTTTTTAAATTCTTGAATACTTGTTATTTGTTTTTACTCATAAAATTTTCGATTATATTTATTACACTTATATAAATAAAGTCACGCTATCTAGAGCTGTGAAGCAGTTGCCAAAGAAAATTTTTCAACATTTTAATAACAGGTAGTTTTATTTTCTGAAATAAGCAGAAATATCAATTTTTTTTTATAATATTATAAAGTTTTTGTTCATCCGTCATTAGTCAGTCGATCACCATCGATCTATTGCCTATTTATTATTAAAAAGTGTGAGATCCATTTTATGTCATGTGGAAACTGACCGACTATTTCTAAATGTGAAAATTTTATCATATTTTCTGAAAAGATAAAATTCAATTAAACGTTTATCAAAGAATTATCATAATACATGAATATACAGCTCATTATTCTGAGAGACATTTTTAAAAAATTGCTTGAAAAATTTATAAAAAGAAAAATAAAATGGAAATTAATTTACGTTAGTTTTAAAAGTTCTACATAACTTTAGTGACCATGTTTTCATTGATAAAAATATTTTAAACATGTTATTCTTTTTCAAAAATTCTACTTAAAATTTAAATGATTAAAAAATTTGCTTTTTCGAAAATTTAAAAAATATATAGTAAGCACTAGTAATTACAGAAATCACAAAGCTTCAAAATGTGTAATTATTGGGCTCATAGAATAACTTATAAAAAATTTTCTTTAAAAAAAAAACCTTGACTTAATGTAAATTTCAATAATTGAAGTCTTGTAAACTGGTATATATATCACATCAATTATAATAATTTGCAATTGTCTAACTGTATTTTAAAAACTTTTGATAGCATTTTTGTAATTGTGGAATTTAATGATAAAAAAAAATATATATCTAGAAATTGATTTTTATGCTTTAGTTTCGTAATAATATTAAATTTTTTTAAATATTATGAAATTGAATTTTTAGGAAATAATCGTATTTTTTGGCGTAACTAATGATAAATAAATCTACAGTTAATAAATTTTTCAAATAACTCTGAAAATCTTAGCAAGTTTCGATAAATTCAAAGAAATATTTGCAACTAACCTCTAACTCTGCAGTACTTGTGTATTAGTAGTCTACACAGGAATCTGATTTTTTAAAATACATATACATGAAATAAAGGGATATTTTAATCAATCAATTCTTTTAATTTAGGCCTAAAACAATGGAAATCATAAAAATATTTTATAGATTTACCACGCAATAACTAATTGTTTTTTAATATTCAACTTATTATATAATGCTTCTTTTAAATTTTACAGCTAAATTCAACTTTTTATGAGGCTGAATTTGCTCTCAATTATTTTAAATATTAAAGCATTACTTTCTAAAAAGAAATACGTTATTTAAAGTTAGCATTTTTTTTTTTTTTTTTTAGATTTCCAGTATATATTTATGGCTGAACGAAAAATATTTTTCGTAAATCAAATAAACAAAGATTTTAATTTGAAGAAAACAAGAAGTTTCTCATTTAAATGTTCCGAGAATTATAAAACAAGTACAGTAATTATGGCCTTTCCCTCCCTTCATTTTTTTTATTTCCTGTTTAACGATGAATTCATTTGAATTTAAAAATATTTGATTGCTCCAGCTTATCCAAAAGTATCTTTTGCGTTATTGAAACTTTTCTACTTACTTATGGAGCATTTGGGTCTAATAATTTTTGTCGACTTATTTTTAAAATATAAAGAATATATTTTTGAAGAAAGATATTTTTGTACAAAAATATTTTTTTATAGCTCATTTAATGGTTTTAATCAACTGTCATAATCTTCATCATGCATAATTTGAACCAATTCGTCATTTTGAATTAGAAAATTAAAAAGAACTTATTCTTTCAAAATGAAAATGAAACGACATGTATGCAACAGTAACAGTAACACAGCTACCATTTTAGTAATCTTAAATCTTTCCATAATTTTTTTTCAGTTATGCGCCGAGAAATATCTGATGAATCATACACACAGTGTTTATTGTTTTAATTAATAGGATGAAATATTCTACACAAAACAAAAGTGCAAATTTTAATTATAGAAAGAAAAACAAACAAATTATTTTCAAATTTTAATAAAAAAATATATAATATAATAAAAACATATTAATTAAAAATAAATCATTTAACGGAAAACTTTGGTTAAATGTTCGAAATTTCAAGTATAATTTGTTTAAGCTATTCGCAATAATTCTGTAAGATGATGGTTGGTTAACTATGAAAACAATTTTAATATCATAGAATTTCATTGTTCAGTAAAACATTTCAGAGCAATATGTTTTCCAAAAAAAAAAAATAATAATAATCAGTTTACTAATCATCACTAAATTAACAGTTTACTTTGTTTACTAAATGTTACTAAGATTCTACATTGGATTCTGGTGCGAATTACTGGAATTAAATTTTAAAAGCAGCTTTTTGCTTCATTTGCAATACCTGATTGTTTTCCTTCTATAATATAATAATTATAATTCCCAAGTTGCTTCTTAAAATAATATAAATTCAGAAATTAAATATACAACTTCAGTAATATAACAAATGAAGATGTTCGCAAAATACGAAATTGTGGATTTAAAACTTTTCAAACTATATTTAAAATATGCTTTCAATTTTTCTACTTTTTATTTGTATTTGCTTAGCTTTGACATTAATTTTACTTTCACTGGCGGACAGGTAATTCGATTAAGTATTTTAGACTTTTAGCATTTAATGGGAGCTACACTTAAATCAACAAAGAGCCCGATTTGGCACAAGGTGGCTCTAGAGTTAAAAGAGAGTTAGAGTTAGAGTTACTGAACTATTTCAGGTATGTCTTCCTAAGGATTAAAGAGAGTTCGTCATTTTCTAGAAACAAAATTAATTCATGGAAATTTCTCCTGTTTTAGCATGAATTAGGGTAATGAACTCCAATTTCAAGGATTTAGAACATAAAGATTTTTCAAGAACACAATAAACCATTATAGGCTCGAGTTAATTGTTAAAATACTCAACCTTTAATTCTGTTTTACAAAAGAGTAAACCCATTCGACCATTTGTTTGAAATGAGCGATTAATTGCTTTTCAGCCTGAACAGTATATGTAGTGATTTCATTGTGGCCAACAATGCTAATTATCTCCAATAATCCTTCCTTTTCTTTAGAAAATGTGTGGTTTTGGACTACGAAATTTCTACGATGATGAAAACGGTTAAAACTTGGCAATTTCCTTTTGATGTCACACTCTGAAACCAAACGAATTATTGCTATATCCTGTCTTAAAATAATTGATTAATTACATCATGCATTTGCTGTAATTTCAGATCAGAATAACGATTTTAATTGAAGAAGTGATTTTAAAAAACGTTTTCAACACGAATAAAAAAAATTATTTTAGCTTCATTAAAATTAATTTAAAAAATTTGGAAGCGTTTTTAGAATACAGTTTTAATTAATACTTTCTAAATATTCTTAATATATAGATAATATCTTTCTTAATATATAGATAAACTTTCTTTAATATTTGAAATCCTAAACGATTTCCACTATTATTCCCTAACCTATTTAAAAATATTTTTGAATGCATTTTTTGTATTCAGCTAGTTTACATCATCAATTTAAAATAATTTCAAACAACTATTTTTAATATTGAATTATATGTAAAGAATATATAAAAATCAAAATTATAAACATACATTTTTTATACTAGGAATGTGAAGACTTCGTCAAAAAAAGAATTATGATAATTTTTGTTTTTTATATAACTCATTCAATGATATTGAATGATAATAAGCAATAGGTTGAAAAAAACATTTTGCATCTGCTAATTTCAAAGTACATATTTTTAATTATTGATCTATCATATGTTTGATCTCATTTCAAAATGAATTTCATAACTGGTGAGTGTATATAATGTTCGACAGTTTCACATTTATTGATAATGTCATGACTATAAAATAAATAATATTAAGGCACGCGAACACCTTCGAAGAAATTATTTTGAAATTATAGTATATAAGGAATTTTTTTGAATATATATTTATATTTATCTTTGTACACCTTTTTAGATTGAACATATCTAAAAACTTAATGATTTCATATAAAAAAAATTTTATTATTATTTTTTTTTTTAATTTTATAGACTGAAATAGGGGTAAAAAGGGACCAAAATTGATACTGTTACAAAATATGATAACTCAAAATCAAATCAAATCAGTTTTAAAACCCCAATTTGACTGAATATATACAGTGAGCCACAAAATTGAGTATACACCTCTAAAACTTTTAGACTTCTTCCAATTACAAATTAAATATTGATTTAAATAGATACATTTTTTTATCCTAGATACTTTAAACTCTGCTTTACCATCCTATAACAACACAATTCTATAGTTAACTTATTTATTACGAAAAAAGTTAAGCGATTCGAAGAAAAGATAGAAAACCATGCCACAAAATTGAGTATACACTTCTTATATTTGTAAATTTTTCCACCACTTTTTTTAGTTTCAAATTTTCTTTAAAGAGTTTCAGGAGTAGCTGCTGCTTATAACATGTGCTATTGCACTTCAACGCTTTTAAATAGTATTTTTTCTCATTAAAAATCGTAAAATGAGCTCTCGTAGAGAAACTACTGAATCTGGACGTTTATTGGTTGTAAAATGGTCAAAAGAGAGCAAATCTCTTCGAGAAATCGCTTCGTTGATTGGTGTAACTCATGGTTGTGTCCAAAAAATACTACAGCAGTATAAAAAAATGGATCTGTGGCCAATATTCCTGGAAGAGGACCTAAAGAAATACTGAGTACTACTGCGAAGAGGAAGACCATTCACTCAGTAAAGAAAGATCCGAAGGTGAGTGCCTCTAAACTAGCTTTATCGATGTCCTCTACAATCGGGAAAAAGATCTCAGTTGAAACAATTCGAAGTACCCTTCACCAATATAGGTTTCATGGCCGTACATCAATACGAAAGCCACTCATGAAGTATGCGAATAGACAAAAGGGAGTGATTTTCGCCAAAGAACATCGTTTAAAACGTATTTCTTTCTGGGACACTGTAATATTTTCTGATGAAAGTAAGTTTAATCTTTACGGAAGCTATGGACGATTTAAAATATGGAGAGAAGCTGGGTAAGCACTGGCACCTAAAAACACCATTAAGACAGTCAAGTTCGGAGGTGGATCTGTCCTCATTTAGGGTTATATGTCGGCTGGAGGAGTTGGAGAGCTTGCTTTTATTGAGGGTATTATGGACAAACATGTATATTTGGGGATTTTAAATGATAACTTGAAAAAAAGTGCCAGTAAGTTGGGGTTGGGTCAAGCTTCATATTCCAGCAGGACAACGACCCCAAGCATACAGCGAAGATTGTGCAGTTATACTTGCTGTACCATTGCAAGAAGTAATTACACACTCCAGGCCAGTCTCCAGACCTGAACGTCATCGAAAATTTGTGGTCGCAATTAGAGAAAGCTGTACATGAGCACGAAATCACAAGCAAGGAAGTTCTCAAGAAGGTTCTGAGAGAAGAATGGGCTAAAATTTCCGTTGAAACCAATAAAACACTAGTAGAATCTATGCCCAGAAGATTACAAGCTGTAATTCAAGCAAAAGGTTATGCAACAAAATATTGATTTGTACGTTAAAAGGAAATTAATAAAGGTGTATACTTATTTTTGTGGTGTTGTTTTTCCTCTCGTCTCAGATCTTTTATTTTTTTTCGTAAAAAATAAATAAACGTAACAATTTTATAAGTATAGTACGGTAAATCATAGACTAAAGTATATAAGGTAAAAAATTCAATCATCTTAAAGCAATATTTAATTTGTAATTGCAAAAAATCTCTAACTTTCTAAGGTGTATATTCAATTTTGTGGCCCGCTGTAGATATCAGTAGAAGAGAAAAATAATAGGTAAGGCTTAAATAACAACTTTATTACTTTTATGGAATAAAAAAAATATATAAAAATAAATTACTTTCAGGGATTGATTTAACTTATTAAACGAAATTCTGATTTTGGTCGAAAAATGAATTTTTAAATTTTTTTCATCCTTCTAATGCATAATATTTTTAAATGACCGTCCATAAATACGTTTAATATTTTTAAGTAACCTTAAGATGAATTTTTTTTATACTTTTTAAAGTATTTTATTCATTTATTTCACAAATGTCAAACATTGACGCCTAAGCCATTAGTTCACGGGCTCCCCAGTACTTTTTGACCACTTTTTAAAAAATATAACAATATTTTGTTGATAACATAAATTTTTCATCACAAATTTATGTATTCTGAGTATATAGATATTGGGGTTTCACTTTTCTTAATTCTTCATAATAAGGAACTTCTCTATAAAGCACCTTGGAAAATTCGCAATACATTTATTCGATGAACTTATTTGCAATGCGGAACTCTCCAAAAATCCTTATACATCCTAATAATGTACTGTTTACAGAAGATTGTTTGTGACTAATCCTCAATGTCCTGCAGTGCGGGGTATACATCTCATGAGTGATCTACTCATGGATGGAGGAAAATGGGGGAGCTTCCGTTGTGATGCAGTACCGCTAGGTAGAAGTTGGACTTTTGCTCCGTGACGCTCTTATAGTCATATGAGACCGGGACCTACGGCTTAAAGTGGATTCCGAACCACTAAAACATCTATGGCACTGCCGGGACTCGAACCCGAAATCTGTGGTACCGAGTGGCGCCAGAGCGATAGCCACTCGACCATTCAAGCCCATTTACAGAACATTCAAAACATTAAATACAACAAGGGAGCATCTGCAAAGGATTTAATCTTCAAAGGTTCAGGCGACCTTCTTCAACAGGCGACCTTTCCCCTTGAACTCTTTCTATTATTCCCACAAACTCGATTTTTTTTTTTTTTTTTTTTTAAAGATTACTAAAAATGATTAAATGCATACATTTTGACTACTTAAAGTAATCTAACTAAAGGTATAAGAAATTTGAATTATTCTTTTCTTCTTTTCATAACAGTGTTGTTATATCAGTGTTAATTTTAATAATGTTAAGAATAATCTTTTCGATGTTAAGAGGAGTGATAGTATTTCATTTTTATCCATTAAACTCGAAATCGGGAAATTTCTATGTTATTTCTAATGCAGGATCAATAATTTAACAAATTCCTTGAAATATACAGTGGGTAAAAAAAGTATTGGCAATTGCCTTAATTTATTCATATTGACAAATAAATAAAATGTTATGCAATTTTAGCTGTCGTAATTAAATACAAGACATCTTGGATATATAAAAATAGTAAAAATTTTATTTTAATTTGCATTTTCTACAATTTTTTCTTTCAAAAACGAAAATTTGCATGTCAAAAAAATATTGGCAAAGTTTTAACTGCTATGCAAATTTTGTTACATTGAAGTCACGTATTTCGACTGATAAGAAACTCTACCGGTAGAAAGTCTGCAAAACTACTCCAAAAGTGTCTATGCATTATTTTGCGATTACTGCAGTAAAGCGACTTCGAAATCGAAGGAGTTGGACGTTAGTGTTAAAAACACGATTATTAGGCTCTGAAATGAAGGTTTAACTTATCGTGCTATAGGAGTGCAGTTCAATATAAGTTTATTTATTGTCAGAAGTGTTGTAAAAAAGTTCAAGGAAACAGGATCAACGGAAAATAAGACTAGAAGTGTACAACCTCGAATATTTTCTACAATAGTAGAACGTGTCATTATTAACAAGGTTAAGAAAAACCCTAAAATAAGTGCACCCCAGACAGCTAGAGATGTTGCTTTCACTTCGCAAAAGACTTTCAGCGTACAGACTGTACTGAATGTTTTACACGAGAGAAATTATTATGGAAGGGCAGCTAGAAAGAGACCATTCATCTCGGAAATAAATAGGAGAAAGAGGTTAGATTTCGCAAAATCCCACGTTGATTTATCTGAAGAGTTTTGGAACACAGTTATTTTTTCTGACGAATCAAAGTTTAAGATTTTCGGCAGTGATGGACGACGATATGTGTATAGGAGGCCAAATACTGAATTGGAAAAGCAACATTTAACTGCTACTGTAAAACATGGTGGAGGCAGCTAATGGAATTGGCAACCTGCATTTTATTGATGGTATTAGGACAGCACGTACATACATTGACATTTTGCGCCATAACTTAAAAATCAGTGCCCAAAATCTTGGCTTGGGAACATCATTCGTTTTTCAACAAGACAATGACCCCAAGCATACAGCGAATCTCACCCGTGAATGGCTACTCTACAATGCTCCTCGCCAATCAAAAACCCCACCTCAATCGCCTGACATCAATCCAATTGAAAATTTATGGCGCCTGCTGGATCTAGAAATCAAGAAACATAAAATTTCAAGTAAAGACTACCTCAAACGGTTACTCTTGCAAGAGTGGCACAAAATTCCCAACAAAGACCTTAGTTTCCTCTATGAGAAATAGATTACAAGCTGTTATAGATGCAGAAGGCATGCATACAAATTACTGAATAAATACTGATTTTGTTTTCGCTCATAATTTTGTCAATTTCATAATTTTGCCAATACTTTTTTTATCATGTAAAATTCGGATATTCTCGTAGATTTTGACTAAAAAGAAAATATTTAAATGAAAATTTCGTTATTTTTTTGTCTTTTCTCCTTCTGTAATCGCTATGTTAAAATAAAATTTGTAAACATACTTTGTTAGCAAATATGATCATTTATAGGCAATTGCCAATATTTTTTTTATCCACTGTATATATGCGTTATATAAATGTAACGATATTTTTTGTAAAGCGCGATATTTTTTATATATGCGTTATATAAGCGAAAGAGGTAACCTATGTTTATTAAAAAGAATAATTTGCTTCAAATTGTAGATTTTTATTTACAGAATGTCTTTAATAATCAATTAAATTCTAGTTGAATAAATTTAACTTACAGAAGGTTTGGTAACAACATATGTTTTATACCAGAAGGCATTTTTCAAGTAAATTGGGTTTGAAATACACGTTATGCTAAAATGAAAAATAATGCATTATTGAAACCCAAAGTGAAAACTTAAAATACTCTGATAATAGCTGTAGTCTTTTAATAGCTGTATATTTAAACCAATAAGTGCATTTAATATGAATTCCCTCCCTAATATATATATATATTATTAATATATATATATATATAATAAAATACATTCAAGTTTTTGTAGACAAAAAGTAGTAGAATGCGACTTGTTTGTACTTATCAAATATAACTCGAATAAATTTCATTCATGCAAATTTGCATTTAAATACACACAAAAAAATTTGGTTTTCGTAATCAACTAAGAAACATATTACTTAAAAAAATATTTAATAAATTTATTTAATAAAATTCCCGGATGTCTACTATAATTTACTAAAATTTTTAATCCTCTGAAAATTGCACAATTATTTGAAAACAGGTTATTTAAAAAAATAATAATAAATTTCACTTTCACCAAATAAAAAATTGAAATTGAAAAAAGGGCAATAAAAAAACAAACATCAACGAAAACCGTTTTATGTTGATGATTTCTCGCAACCGGAAAATTTTAAGCCAAGTTAAAAAAAATGGAAGAATTCTAATAAAAATTTATTGATAAAAAAAGAAATAACTACAGAAAATAAGAGATTAAAGACTTAGAGTCTGTGAATTAAGAAAATGTGAATACTAACTGGGAATTATTATGAAATTTATTTTTAATGAATCTGTACTTATAGAGTAGACATATTAATTAAATCACAAGGGGGTTTCTATAGTGACAATATTTTTATCTTTAATGAAAAAATAATGTCAGTTATTGTAACAAAAATTAAACTTTAAACAAGAGAAACACTGAAATTAGCACTTACTATTGCTAAGCGAAAAATCAAATCTAGAACAACGCGTTGATCTAGTAGGTCATATTTCAAATTCGCATAATTCAGGGTATTAGTGAAACTTCACATGTAAATGTTTCTGTAATCGTGTAAGAATCGTTTATTCCCATCAGCAGTTCAATATTGTAATATACATTAGTAGCAACGGTATGACTTTAAATCGCAGTAATGCTGTGTACACACTACCCTGCAATGTATTTAGCTAATTATTTGTCAGCTTCAATAAGCCTCCAAAATTTAGAAATCTTTCTTTTACAGTTGGTTATTTAGCCTCTCTCTTATTTTTAAGAATTCCTTGTATATAATACATATGCACAATCATTTTATCTATAAGTATTTTTATATAAGTATTGGTTATAATTAAAGTGACCCCATTAGAACCCGTTCTACATATCGTATTTTAATGAAACTTGAGGCAAAGATTTTTGTAGCAAAATAATAGTTCATATTTTAACCACCTGGGGAATTATGGTTCCTAAAGATGGACAAAAAATCTGTCAGAATCATTAAAATTTATTCAAGCACAGAAGGTGTGCAGCATGTGCTCCATTGACATCAATTGCGTGTTGAAAACGTGTTCAATGGTAGCGCAAAAAACTCTCGAGGGACTTCAGCAACATCGCGTGTAATACTGAATTTTAACTCAGTTAAAATCTTAATTCCTCCTCCATAAAAACGGTCTTTTACGAATCCCCACAACCAGAACTTACAGGGATTTAAGTCGGGTGCAAGCTGCATCCGGCAAAGCTGTGAATATTACATGATTATCATCAAAGTTAGCACGAAGCAATTCTTTGACTTGGCGCTCCATCTTGCATGAAGACAGTGGCCTGCAAAGACAGTGGCCTGCAAACATCGTCGTTTCTGTAAAGCAGGTTGTCGAAGGAGTTCATTCATGACAAAGTGTTTTTAGGATCTTGAAGAGTGGAAATTTTATAGAAAAACAGTCCGAGGATAAAATCAGCAGTAAATCTACACCATGCAGCCACGTAATCAGAATGCAGTGGTTTCTGGTGCAGGACATTAGGAGGTGAAGCACCCCATATGCGGCAATTTTTATTATTGATCTCATCTGACCATAGAATTTGCCAAGGTCACGTGCATCAACTTCCATTCTCGCCAAAAATCGGCAAGCAAATTCATAGCGTCTTTGGTGGTCTTGAGGTTGCAGCATTCTGTACTGCTGACCATGAAATCGCCAACTCACGTGACACCGATCGAGCACTTGCTGAAGAATAGCTGGGAAATGGAGGTTCTTTCAACCACAGCAGTAGCGACTTCTTTGATAGTTTCATTCGCAACCGGTTTCCGCCGTCTTCCTGGCAGCACAACTAAGTCTCTGGACTCTGGAATTTCATAATCATCTTCTTCAAACCATTCTTCGACATGGGCCCTTTTCGCAATCCCTTTAAACGCCGATATTTACATTTACGCAGTGCAGCTAAACTATTGCTGCTACTGATAAAATTGCTTTATCAATAAAGCTCGATCTTTCTTTTGTAAGGGATGATTAACGACGCAGCAAAGGCACGCGGAATGATGTTTGGGCTCTAATTGCAAAATCTTTTCCCCAATATATTATTTATTTTGTGCACGTGCATGCGTATAAATTTTTGTATGTTCTTATAAATTATTTGTTTCAGTTTTAATGTGTGTTTGCATGTGCGCTTATACATATTTATCTTTCACTTTCCATGAAAATTTCTTGCATAATACATACCTTTGGTTTTAAAATTTCTGAATTTTTAAAAAAAAAAAAATATTATATAAAAATATTTACAAAATTATTACAAAATTAATTTTTATGATATCTTGAGTGACATAGTTTCTAAATATATGAAAAACTATAATAAGTAACAGAAAGTGGATGTTATCGCAAATGTTTTTTATACCTCCAAGTCCTTAAATGAAATAAATGTTTTGATCACTAAATATTTTATACTTATTTATAAGGTTATCCATTGCATCCATAAATATTTCAACCTTTTTTGTTAATATCCTTTATATTTTGTTATTTTGTTTCAACCTTTTTTGTTTGCTTTCATAAATTTTGTTGTTATCTTTGCTGTGGCAATTATTTATTGAAAAAGAAGTTTTTTTTTTTATGTATCCTCTCTTGCTGGAACTTTTTCATATTTGAATTTTTTTTAATCATGCGTAACTATTTCAGTCCACTCGATTCCTTAATAACATTTTTAAAACAATTTTTTATACCAACCAATTTTTTTATAAAATTCCACAGTAAAAATCCAATATATTGATTTAGTTGCGGTATAGCAGGGGCATATAAAAGAATTTTACCTTTCAGTTAATTTTATTAATATCATTCTTTTTAGTAGACATTTTAGATTTAAATTTGATATTATAATAGAAATTATATAGTTGTGAATATTAAAATGACATCAGTTTATAAATTAAATTCGAAAATTTCATTAGATTCGCTTTAAATTCAGGAAATAAATTTTATATTATTATATAGAACATTTCTCAACATTAATACAATATGAAAAATGTTATCAATTTTTACATTGCATATCTTTTTCCTATTAAAGGGACCCCCAAGAAATACAAAATAAAAATTTGTCTTCAAATAGAAAAAAAATTATCAGAATTGATCGGAAAAAAATATTTTTCACTAATGGAATGGATCCGAGACTTTTTGATTTTCTTCCCCCTCAATTTTTGCTCCCCTCTTCATTTTCAAGCAATTTATTGAAGTGCATTCCGCCCGATGCTATCTTTTTTCCAATTAAATATCTCCTTTCCTGATAAGAGATGATTTAGAATAGTGGTTTATTTTATTCATTCTTGTTTCTATTAATCTTTCTTCACTAACTTTTGCTTTCTATAAAAGATTTTCTGATTTTTATTTTCTTTAAAAAATTAAAAGTGCTTCTCTTTTGTATAAGAACGTTAAATTTTGAAGACTTCGTGAAAAATGGTCATGATTTTTATATTTTTTTCAAGCAGTACAAATTATACTATCGATTATTCACTGCATTTACTTTAAATTAAATGCATGGAATAATTTGTTAAGTATTATTCTTCAATGGCTTTCAAATTTTAACAAGAAAAATATGAAACCATGTTTCAAAAATGTTTGTTTTTGTTTAAAAAAAACAGCATATAATTGAAAACAGTTTTCAAAATCTCTTCGAAAAAAATGATAGATATGAAATTTCAGTATTCCTATATATATATACATATATTTAATGTTTTATTTCTATTAAATACAGCAACAACACAGAAAATATTGTCTTGAGGATCTTAATTGGAAGTTCTGAGTTCTAGAAAAAAAATTCCTTCTCTCCGAAGAAAGATTTACGTATACATTTTTTTTTTTAAGGAATTGTTCATTATGCTACTACAATACACCATATTTGGTTATTTATGCAAATAATCATATTGAATAATTCCTGTAATTAATTGAAAAACGGAAGAATAAAGAGAAAGTTTAAAAAAGCAATTTCAATCGTTGTATTTTCTAAAATTAGAGATATCGAAAAAAAAAGAAATTTCGTTTAGATGATGAAAAAAAAAATATATATAAAAACTACTATTCTAGTATCGAGATTCATAAAAAATTTATAAGAATGAAAATTAGATTAAAAACTGATTGTAAATTATTCTATAGGTTAAAAAAAATAGTTACAGTGACAATGATACAGAGATATCCTTAAACTTGCTATAATTTTGACAGAAAGGAATAAAATGTCAAATATATCAAATATTAAAAAAAAGTCTGAATTGTAGGATAAAACAACTTCATCCCATGACGATTTTATTGAAATTTTCTTATTATATAATGAATATTTAGTATCCGTAACAAAATTCAACTTTTTTAATGCTTATTTATAGAATAAAATAAATTTTAAAATTAAAATCATTTTATCAATGGTATAACGAAATTTCCTAATAATTATAATATATCATTAATATAATTCAATGGGAGAGCTTTAAAGATGGTTTTGATAAAATTAAACAAAAAGTTTAAAGCAAAAGTAAATGGTTGTAATTTTCCATCAGCAAAAATTGACGTGCCCATGATTTTCGTTTATTTTCCTTCCATAGGGTAACTCATCGTTTTCGTATTTTTTTATTTATGCATTATTTTTGTTTTAAAGGGAATGGTGTTGAGAAAAGTCAAACTGCATATTACATTTTGATATGTAATTGGTCAGGCATTTTATTTGCTAATAATTTAAAGGTAATGTATTAATGATCAATGTTTCCAAACATCAACTATTTAAAACAAATATTATATTAAATTTTATTGCTTTCAGATGCCATATTTTTCAAAGTATTAAATAAACTTATCTGTTTCGTTTAATTAATTAATAACAATAGAATTATTAATCGGTACGAACAATCAGACTGATCTATTAAACTTTTTTTCTTAAAAGAAGTTCATTGAGATGCAATAAACTACGAAAAGAAATATTTGATCAAAAATAACATTAAAAATTCTGTGATTGTGATGCTGCTGTAAATCACTGCAAAATTTTTTCATAATAGTTTTCGATCTCTGCCAGTATGGATTAATTCAACTTTTCAGGGATTTTTACCAATCAATTTTCATTCTGTTTTTTTTCTTCGTTCATCGAAATCAATTGTTCACTAACTTTACAAATCAGAAGTTATATTAGTTTAAACTTCACATCTAAATGTTAAAATAAAAATTCCCCAATATGTGAAAAAAGTGAGAAAAATTGTATTTCTGAGATTACGTATCATCAAGAAAAGAACTGTATGAGTGGTGGGCATCTCACATTGTGATTAGATCTCTGGCCTACTATCTGGTGACAAGTGAGGTCACCCGTATTAGACGTCATAAAATTAATCCGTCCGGAAAAACATTCTCCTATTCACTTCATTCAATATAGAATTCTAAATGCATTCTTATATTGTAATATATAATTAAATCTCATTATAAGTTTACCTGTAATTAAATAAAAGGATTTGAAATTTCCTAAAAAAGGGAATAAACTGATAAAGTAATTTTCCAATAAAAATTCAATTTAACGAATGCATAACTTAGAAAATTTCTCAATCCATTTCACACTTAATTGCTCAATGAAACAATATTATTCACAAAAATCAGGATAATCAGTTTATTAAGATTCTTTCCATTAATTTTCTGCCAGTAATTTTAGTTTGAATAAAGCATAATCAAGTTAGGTAAAGCAGATATGAAAGACAAATGAGATTATTGCTCTTAATTCATTATGGGAGCTTTTTTAAGGTTAATTGTACTCTGAACAAATGGGGTAATTCTTTTTTTCTCGCCATCAACCTAAGTGCAAAATGTTCTAGCTAAGTTAAGCTTTGACTGTTGAAGTCGTCGTGCTCTTTTCTTATAAATAAGATACCAAAACATTTAAGAACGTAGCGTTTGTTTTGATAAATTTAGATTTTATCGATTTCTCATCTGTTGGATATACTGAACACAAAGAGCGAAACCGGATATTTCCTTATTAGCATTTATTAAAAATAAGTTCACGTCTAAGAGCAAAAAATAATTAAAAAGGATGAAATATTTGCATTAAAAGAAATTTTAAATTTATTTCAAAGTATTTTTATTTTGGTGCAAAATATTTTATGTTTTGACTGCATATTAAAATAGTACTTGCATTTTTTTTCCTTCTTTATCGCATTTGAACCTGGAAAAAAAAGAGGCAAAATTTATGGGGCCTATTTTTCTTTCAATAGAAAATAAAATATTCAATATATCTATGTCTTGAGAGTTTAAAAAAGATTTAATAAAATAAATTTAAAAAAATTAAGATGAAATATATATTTTAATCATAAATAAAATCAAAGATGCATCTGCTTTGTTCTGGGATCTCTATCTCATTAATTGTGACTTATTTAATTTTACAAAAAAACTTATTAAAATTAATAAAAATTATTAAATTAATTATTTTAAAACATTTAGTATTCAAAACTCTCTGCAGCAAAAGAATAGTCCACAGATTTTTTGATCTGCGATCTCTCTCTTTTCTTGGAGTTTTTTTCACTTTCTGCTGCTATACAAATGAGGAATCATATATTTTAGTAAAAAGCTTTGGAGAATGGTACAGGCTTTCAAAATAGATGCATGGCAAAAACTCATGTCTTTAAAATTATATAACTAATTATGCTATTAATAACAAAATACTTATTTGCCCACCACAGATCATTATTCGATTAGAAACTGAGATTTCTTCTTTGCATGCATGTAAAAATTAAAATCGTTAATTAATTTTAATTTATTGATAGTTTATATAATTTATATTATACATTTCGCGTAAGATTTGCTGTAATAAAGATCTTTTTTTCCTACAATAACACGCCAATTAACTGAATTATTTACAAGAAGATTAAAATAATTCAGATGAGTTCCAATGGTCTATTAAAACGGTTGCAAAAATTGGCGGCATTCAGTTTATTCTCATTTTTTTCCTTAGTGCCGTTTTCTTTAGGAAATCTCAGTAACAAAAAAATAATAATTTTAAACTCGTATTTTTTTAAAACAAAAGAAATGTGCAGGAATGTTTGATGTCCTTCAAGAGAAAGGCCCCTATTTTTTAATATTCCAAAACTTTTATTAAAAAAAACATCAAAAATTTGATTTATTTATTTCAGAGAATCGGAACTTGTTGCGATGCTCCGAAAATGTAAACTTTCCCCTCCAGATCCATTAGGGGAGTTATGAATCAATTTCGAAAGTGGAGTGACGAAAAGGGTTCGCGATGGAAAAGAGCGCGGGATGACTCATTACTGGGATGACTCAGCTTTGCCAAGCGAAACATTAGAAGGATAACCAGGATACATAGGAGTGAGGAAACTCGAGATAAAAAATCACTCCCCCGGGGGGCAGCCATGTTTAAGTAATGAAAAGCCTCTTCTATTAAAGACCCTAATCGTCTCTTCTTATACTTAATAACCCTCTTCAAAGTTATTGAAATCTATATCTTTTAATTATTTAGTGAGATAAAAACTCCATAGTAAAGTGAAACAGTAAGAAGATACCCGTAAATAATAGAGATATAGGAAAAAAATCGGGAAACTTATCGGCATTGCATGCATTGTTATAATTTCTGTAAAATCTGATGACAAATACATGTTACATGAAAATATCAAGAACCTTGTCATGATCCAGCAGACATCTTTCATGATATTTTAGGCAGATGTGGAATGAATCTGAATTTAAGTAGCCTTATATTAGAAATAGGATTCTAATAAACTGATTTTTGCATTAAATTTCTGTTGTTTAACAAAATATCAGAGAACAAGTCGCATTTGTCAAATTTTTGATAGAATCAACAAAAATGAAGATAAAAAAGAGAAACGAAACCAATAATTAGAGAAAATGAACAAATGAAAGTTAAGTTTATGAATCAATGATGAGAAAGAGTTAAATATAATCGAACGCTTTACAACAGGAGGCGAACTAGCAGCTGCACTTAAAAAAAGTTAAATGTGTATTAAAATAAGAAGAAGAACAAAAATCCAATGGATTGGACAAAATCAATAAAATTAAATTTCAAATATCAACTTGCTGGGTTAAACGCATGTGTACCAAAAAAAAGATATTGCACTGCAACCTTGTTGATATCTAGCTTTATCAACGATTTCCTCAAATAGACTCCGTAATATTTAACACATATTTCATAAAATGGCAAACAATACACCTTAATATTTATTAAAACAAACGAATTTTGGAATAATTTATTTATGATTTATGGGCGTATATTTGCAGAAATATATTATTTATTTATTTGTAGCATCCAAAGGAAGAATGAAATTGTAAACAACACAATAAATCTCCGTTATATTTCATGTTGTAATGCTGGCATGTATGTGGGAAATAAAAGAACAAGAAGTAATTTGTTGTTAACATAATGACGAAATTACTTACTCCTATTCTGTATATTTACGAAGACATCTTTTTTCTTTCTGATGCAGCTGGCAAACACTTAGACATGGACGTCTTAAGGCAAACGCTGCACAGACTTACTCACTTTGCATTACCCTGGGGGCGCGTGTAACTTGAAGATAAGCCACGGACGCGGAGTAACAATGCCCCCGCAACGCTCTACGATCCTATTAGGACCGGGACCTACGGTTTAAAGTGGATTCCGAACCACTACATACAACCATGGCACCACCGGGACTCGAACCCGAAACCTGTGGTACCGAGCACCAGAGTGCTAGCCACTGGGCCATTCAGACCCCATTTATGAAGACATTAAAATATATTTAATTCAGGTATTTTCACTCCTCATCATTCCCACTTCTAAATATGTTTAATTCGCTTGCAGTTACTCACTGAACTTCTCCATGATCAGGGGCAAAGGGCAACGGGCGTACCGGTTACGGAGTTCCTAGGTGGTTTTAAGAACCACAATACCTCCACATCTTAATTTAGTTTAAACATTAGCACAAAATGGGGTTGCTTAAAATTAATGAATATAAATGAAAAAGATAAACAAAGGGATTAAAGTTAAGAAAAACACCTCCTGCTTGAGAACAATTAAAGCAGGAGATCGAAAAAGCTAAAGCTATCGGTACAATTAGGAGTCCGTTGACGATGCCCAAAAATAAAAGGTTAAAGTTAAACAAAGTTTAAAATGAAATAAAATAAAATAAAGAAATTAAGATTAAGTAAAAATGAAAAAGGTGCGACATACAAGTTGCAAACGCAGCTTGTTTACATGTCTATTTTACAGGTACGCCGACAGATGGCGCCATCAGTCTTTTTACAAAGATTCCAAAAAACCTAACCAAAGCTAGGAAAATACATTTTTTTTTTCAAACAAAATAAGAATTTAGAAAATGATCAATGTACCAGTATTAGTATTCGATCTCATCACCCCTCCCACATCGTCGAAGTGTTACAAATTAAATTCTACACAACTGTGGTAATAAGCAATATCCTCCCCTTCCCGTTTCTTTGTGTCATACTCTACGAAAGCCACCTGTAAAAGAGAACGGAAGAGCTCTTTTACGCTCATTCAAACAACCCCTTCCCTTCCTTTTCAGCGAGATCCAACGCTAAGATGCGTTCGAAAAGGGGCGAAACCCTAACGCTTCACTTCTAGCAGTCCCAATTAAATTGCTTCTCCACGGATTATGACGTGTTGAGTTCATTAAGCCCCCCAATCCCCTTTACTTGTACTTGCCACATCCGAGATTGAATTTCTTTATTATTTTGCTGCTCGATCTTGTGTCTAAAAAAAATAATGCTCTGTCAAGGATTTTTAATCAAACCTGAACAAAATAGCGTTCTGGTTCGAGGTTGTGTATAAAAAAAAAATCTTTCATTCTTTTATTTAAAACGTTGATCGCTTTTGTCATGGATTACAAAAATATAATCCGAGTTTTACGAAATTAAGTGATAAGTGATGAATTAAATTAAGAATGCATGAAATAGAAAAACCTAAGTTAACATAAAAATATGGGAAAAGAAAAATACATGAAATGTGAGCATTCTGAACTTCGAAGTTTTAATAATAGTTCTTAAACTAAAACAAAATAACGTTTTACGTTAACTTTAATAAGATTTGAATAAAAAAAACGACTTATTATTAATATTCAAATGCTAAAACTTTTATTTAAAATAAATATCAATTTAACACGTCGATTATGAATTGTAACCATTATGAAAATGTATGAGCTAGTTCTTATAAGTACAAGACTGTTTTATTACAAATGTATACTGAAACAAAGGAATGGAGTCTTTCTAAATCCTATTATATAAAAATATCAAGTGCACTGTGTATTTTGAGTTGTTTATGGCACTGTGGTATATTTAGTAAAAATTATTGATTCATTTATTTTTTCGGCTTTAGTTGACAGTGACCTGCACGTAACGAGTGCAAATAACATGTAACATGTGGAGTAAGTTTCTAATATCATGAAATTATGTTTTAGTTTGTTTCTTGTTAAATTGAGTTTTGGTCAAGAAATTAAATGTTCATTAACATACTAATTTCTTTAGTATGTTAATGAACATTGAATTTCTTGAACATTTAATAATTTGAACATTTAATTAATAAAGAAATAATGAATAATGAGCATTTAATAATAAAGATTAATGAACTCAGCACGTCATAATCCGTGGAGAAGCAATTTTCTTTAATTTCTCAAAATTTTACTTGTTATAAATAAAATATAAAGGGTATTGTGTTAGGGAACGGGGTTCGTGGCTTCCTTGACTACTTTCAATTTTTTTAAAGTTCTTTCTTGAGCTATTTATACATAATATCTGTTTAAATTTCTTTTACTAGCTAATAATTATATAATTAGGAAAATAACATAAAATTGGGGGAAAGCGAAGACAATTTCATTTCATTGTGAAAATGAGATTTTTTTGTAGAAAAAAAAATTTAATGTAATTATATAAGTTTTTATTTTTATTTTTAAGGTTGCTGTGATGCGTTTTGTTCTTATATTAAATTCTAAATTTTACGCCTAATTTCTATATCGTCCCATCCTATTTTTTTCTTAGTTCGCTATTTTTATTTTTAATTTTGTTAAAAATTTTAATTCTAAATTAGTCTGTAAGCTCTTTAAGAAACATTTCATTTTCAGACATTTATCATATAGATATAGTTTTATTGAACAAAATGAAATGACTTCTAATTGTTTTAGATTGTTGACAATATTATATAATGTAGACTGTATTCAAACATTTTGGCTAGTATTTTTACTTTTTCCAAGAATTGAACTTACTGAAATAAAATAAACCTGAATATGAATTCAGAATAGGGTTTAATTGTCATCTGCATCAAATCTATATCACTGAATCAAAGATTATATTTTTGATTTTTACGGCGCAACATGCTCTTATTTGATTAATAAAAAAAAAAAAAAAAAGCTTATAAGTGGCATTGATATAAATAGGAGATATTTGTAAAAGCTAACTTTTGAAGAAAAAAAAAAAAGGAAAAGATACATACACAACATAAATGTATATATTTTTGATGTAATATTTCATCTTCGGTTTTAAAAGAAAATCCAACCCCCCCAAAGAACTATCACTAAATCTTGAAATATCTCTATCGGTACTGGAAACACAATTATAAAATAATACGAATTATGACATTGAAAAGGGGCCTGAATGGCCAAGTGGTTAGTACTCTTGCTTCTCGGTACCACAGGTTTCGGGTTCGAGTCCCGGCGGTGCCATGGATGTTTGTAGTGGTTCGGAATCCACTTTAAACCGTAGGTCCCGGTCCTAATAGGATCGTATCGTTGCTGGGGCACTGTTACTCCGCATCCGTTGCTTATCTTCAAGTTACACGCGCCCCCTGGGTAATTCAAAGTGAGTACATGTGTGCAGGGCTTACCTTAAGGCATCCAAGACCAAGCGGTCTAAGTGTTTGCCAGCTGCATTAGAACAAAAAAATGATATTAAAAAAAAGCACATTATGTTCCCCGTCGAACATGTCTAAACATGTTTGTCAGCGTAAGACTACGTGCTGATCGTCGCATGAAAATTATATGGCAAATGAAAGAAAAAAAATCAATTTATTACCACAAAAGAGAAAAAGAAAGCAATAATAGATTAAACAAGAAAATTTTGATGAAAGTTTCTTGATTTCTAATGGATTCTCTTATAATCTAAACCTCAAAATAAGGAAAATAGAAAAAAAAGGCAGAAATAACTCGCATTACTAAATACATGTCATGGAAGTACCCCGACGTGTATGGCATGAATTACAAAACATTTGATCTTTCAATACAAGCCTCTTTTCTAAGCGGCATCCCAAAAGATTGGATGAAATCTGAAAAGTTGTGGTGAAGGGAAAGCAGCAATATCAACCTTGATATAATAAGAATGGTTATATTATATCAAGGAAAGACCGCATTATCTTTCTGAATAAGATCAGTATTTTCTTAGTGTAAATATATTACTTTTTATAATGTTAAATATTTTTATTATTTTTTTTATGTTTTCTTTATGAAATATTTCTATAAATTCAAATTAAATAATAATAATAAAAATAGCAATATATTTGCAAGCTTGCTTTGGAATACACTAAAATCCTATGTAATTATTTATTCTGTACTATATGGTAAACTAATTTTGGATTATGATGTATGTTCTTATGGATTTAAGAAAGTTCATCTTTTTTAATGATAATAATTCAATTAATCCTCAATAAATGTATGCATAATAGTATATCTTTCCATTCCTTAAGAAATAAATGCGATTAATGCTAGTGGCACAGTGGGTAAATATTCCACATAAGATTTATTCAATATAATTAAATTTTTAATGAATTTTTTAGCATTATGAATTCATTCTTAAATTTATTGAAGACAATAAAACAAATACACAAATCTAAAAATTCTATACTACAACTAGGCAACACAGCATCTCTATGCCCACAGCTAGATACCACTTATAAATTTCATTTTTCAACCTGATATCAATACACAAAAATGGAAGCAAGTTTCATTTGTGAGCCCACGTATAAAATTCCCTGCAATAAAAATGCTCATTTTATCTACTTAACAACCTTGGATTGTAGCATCTAATGTATCTATATTTTTCGGCAATATTTTCTTCTTTTAAATGGAAATATAATGCATCTGCTTGGAAATTTTGATTTTTTAAAACAGATTCTAGATATTACATTTTAGCAAAATAGTTTGTCAGTCTGCAAAAAGGAATTTATACAACACAAACTGTCTCAGCCCCAAATTTCTAGATCAGACATGAATATCTTGATGAACTGAATATCCAAGCTTTACTTTTTTTCCAAGCTTTTTTTTCCATTCAATACTTTATGTAAAAACAATCCTAAATTATTGCATCAGCAAATATACTTTAACCAAATTTTTTTCTCATTTTACAGAAATGTTTTTTCTTCTTTAAATTGATTTGTTTATTGAGGAAAAGTATTTATCAATAACATATTAATAGAAAATAATATATAATTGACAAATAACTTCAAATAACATATTAATTGAAAAGTCAAAGTGTTCAATCAATAAGTTAATTGAAGAAAAGTATTTAAGTTTGATTTCATGCATCTTCTTTCTGATTGCCTTTTATTAAATTTTGATGCATAAATTATTATTTTAAAGAGCAATTTGACCAGAAAGTCATATTTCCTAACTAAAAATTAAAAAATAAATTTGAATGTTGACAATTTGAATGCAATTTTTACTAAAGTAAAAACCCTTCTTAATTATAATATAATGAAATTAAAAGCATTTATGCATTTAAGATTTTAAAACACTTTTATTTAAAAGTTATAAACCTCAGAAATAGAGCAGCCTTTAAAATTGTTAATGGAATCTATTTTATAAGACGAATTAAAAATTTTTTAAAAATTATTTTCATTTTGAACAAGTTTAAAGGTTATAACTTTTTTTTTCGAAATCTTTTCTATAAAACGCTTCCGTGGCCTTTTAAGACAATTACCGATGTACATAACTTAAACAATGTGAGAAACACTCTATTTTGCAGCAGGTTGTTGACTAATTGAAATCATTTCCTGATATTTACTTCAGTCATGTAAAGCTGATTTAACCAAGAATATAACCAATAACCATCATCTTTTCTTTAAATTTTTCAATGAAATGTCACAATTCGCGATTTTTTGTTTTTGTTTTTCCTATTCAACCCATAGCATCAGCTTTTAACTGAAAATATAAAATCGAAAGTTAAAATCAGCTTTTTAAAATTCAAAACATATGTAAAGTTTTTGTACACATACTTTAATAATACATTTTAATTTACCAAGAGCATTTCATAAATCTAATAGGATTTGTTTGGTTGTCTGTTTCCAAAATTAATCATGCATGCAACGAATAAAATACAATCTTGAAAGAAACAATCGTTCAAAGAAATGTAAGAAATATAAATTTAAAAAAAAATTATTCTGGAAACAATAATTCCTTGGAAAAATGCTTTCTCCTTAAGTATAAGTAGCAGCACGAAAACAAATCAAAATATTTCAACAATATTATTTTGAAACATTTTAAGTTGTGTTTCACTTAAAATTAATAACAAACAGAAACATGAGACACTACGAGCTTAATCCCTTAAGCAATGTCTGATGGAATTCATCAACAAATGAATCTAAAAGATTTACATTAAATGTAGCTGAAATAATATCGCGCACTTTTTGATTTACATAAAACCTTTCGATCATTTCAGTAAAATGCTTTTTAAAGTTTATATAAATAATTATTGCAGGGAACCAAAATATCCAATTTCTTCCGAAAACCCTTTCAAAATTATTAATCTTTTCCAGGGTGGCGCACGGTATGCAATGATCTTATATCAAAGTATCTAAGTAATATTAAAGCATCAACTATATTACAGGATTCTGGAGTTGATTGCAGATAAGATGATTTCTGAATGGAACAGTAGCAGAAGCAGCACAAGCTTTCTTATTGATTCAAAATGTTTTTAAAAAATGGGAAATAAGTTGATGCATAATATTTTTAAGTGTATATATTTTGCTAAATTTGTATGATCAATCAAAAAGGTGATTTTGAAATTATTTACAATTGAAAAAAATAAAGAAAATTTCATATAGTTTTTAATTTAATGTTCATTGTTATTGATTTGGTACATTTACGAAGTTGTTGCTTTTTACATTTTTACAAATACACTTTGTACACTTTTACAAAATTCAATATTTTGCTTGAAAAAAACATCAATATTTTAATGTTTTTTCTATGGCAGAAGCTTTAATTATACAAAATATTTAATTGATTTTGTCATTAGGGTGCATAATTTGAAAATATGAAACATTATATTGATTTTGCGTATATTTATTTTTAACTAGGTGTCACATTATTTATTTCAATATAATCCACAAACTCAGCTTAAACTTTTTTCTTTAACTATTTGTCAGTTATAAAAGTCATATTTTCAAATTTTTTTACTAAAATGACTTTTCAGGTGACGTGCATAGTTTTATTTTTCTATGAAATTATTTCTAATGTATTCATGTAAAATTATTTAAATTACTCGTTTAAATAATTCCACTTCATTTACTAAATTTATTACAATACTTAATTATTTTTATTTTAAAACCATTACATCATGTGAGAATTTATTTTTGATATTTGTTATCGTCTTTAGAATACAAATAAACCTATACACAAGTACAAAACAATCATACTATATTTTTATATCTAACTCGACGAATTGAAAAAATGAATTTCTTAGATAAATTTTGAAATAATTACAGATTTCCAGATACACAGTTTTATCTATAATTGTCATATTTTCATTTTACAAATAATTACAATTTTTATTTACTTACAGCGATTCTACAAATAAGATTACGACATTACAAAGGTTACATATTTTGATACTTGAATATTGATAAAGATCAAATGCAGTATCAAACTTCTTCCAATAGTTGGTGAATCTTATTTAATGCCAAATGGCTTTTTTACAAAATTAGTAAATAGATTAAATTTAAATTGGAATTTCCATAAAAACTATCAAAATTTTATATCATATCATTTCATCATATCATTATATCATGTCATATCATTTTTCTGAGCTTTGAATAATTGAAAATCTTTTTAAGCACACAATATTAAATTTTCACAATGTCCTATATAACTTCAAAAAATAAATAAATAAAAAAAAGTCATTATTTGATTATTTATCGTGAGAAAAGTGGTACAGATACCTCACCTTTTTTTGGTATTTCCTTTGCTTCAGTTCAGTGCCCTACCCCGTACAAAGAAAACATGTCCTATCTCGAAATTTGCCAGTAAGCAGACGGCCAGGGCCATTATGAGATTGTTGCTACCATGGAGAACAATAATTTAGCAATAATGGAAATATATAACTGCATTTCCCTTTTGTATCCCGTCGACTTAATTTGTTTTCAACTTAAATTGAACCAAACCAACTTAAACATGGAATTAAAAAAAATAGGACATAGGACCATCTTTTTCAATTTTTAAACAAGTATTTAGTAAGTAAGTTCAGTATTACCGTCCTGAACCCATCGATTCGATAATCTACTGACAGTCATTGGATCTCGACAGACGCGAGCAGCTACAATTCGACCCAAAGTCAGAAACGTACTGGTACTCATTTCTGCTTCTTACACAAGGCATCACATCAATTTTTCAACAGGCAACAACGTTGTCTGCTACCGGCGCCTGCTTTGTCTGAATGCGTTGATAATCTAATCATTTGAATATCAGAGCACCATCTTCCTGTCGTTTAAATTTCTTGTCTGTAGTATGTGGCCTTCTTGGTGTAGCAATTTTAATGGCTAGTAGTGTATTTTAAAAGCAACTGAATAACAATCAAAAGTCTCCATTCTCATACTGTTTATAGTTTTGTTTATATTCCTACACGCGTACATACACACACACATATATATATATATATATATATATATACACTCATGTCCATAAATTAAGGATAATTCAGAATCACACAGAAATTGAACTCTAAAATAAAAATTTCACCTGTAGAATTATCACACACATCTTGAAGAAGAATATGCAATTTACAGGAAACAACCAGATGGCTCGGATAGTACATCACAATGACGAGAGTGTAAGAGAAGGGTATATAAGGAATGGTGGCAAAGCAGTAAAATTGTTCACAAGCGCTTTAAAAGCCTTTCTGTGCAATAACCGCATAGTTATGGAGCAAAGGAAGCATTTGGATAATTTTTTACGTGGTAGAATTATCGGACGACTGGAATGTGAACGTACCCAGCTGGAAGTATCCGAGGAACTTGGAATCGACCCGAGTGTCATCTCCAGGCTTTGGCAACGATTCCAAGATGATGGTAATGTGGGTAGATGTTACAGCACAGGTCTCCCCAGAGTTACAATGCCGAATGAGGACCAGTATTTAGCAGTTACTGCCAAAAGAAACAGACGGAGCAGAGCATCAGATTGGGATTTCATTCTGGAACAACTTGTACGTTTGTTTTGGGGCGCCATGGGTGCTGAATTTCTGTTTATGGATGACAACGCCCGTCCTCACCGTGCAAACATTGTAGACGAATGCCTTCAATTGGAGGATATCACCAGTATGGATTGGCCAGCATACTCACCGGACTTGAATCCAATAGAGAATGTGTGGGATATGCTTGGGCGACGAATTGCAGCCCGTCAACCCGTCCCACCTGTCAACCGGAACTTCGGAGAGCATTGCTTGATGAGTGGTGTAATATTCCCCAACATCAGATTGATAATTTGATACTCAGCATGAATAGGCGTTGTAAGGCCTGCATTGCATCGTCCGGGAGACATATTCCATATTAACCATCATAATAACCATGTTATACTGTTTTTTGTAAATAGGCTCTTTTTTGGAATTTGCCCCAGGGTGTGAAAATCGCAATTTTTATTAATTATGTCAAACATATAGCATTTTTTTGCTCTTTACCTTTTGTTTAATAAATAGACTTTACAAATAAGTCAAATTTGTTTTGCTTCTGTCTCTTTCTTTGCCTGAACTTCATTATCCTTAATTTATGGACATGAGTGTATATATATACAGTGGGTAAAAAAACTATTGGCAATTGCCTTAATTTATTCATATTGACAAATAAATAAAATGTTATGCAATTTTAGCTGTCGTAATTAAATACAAGACATCTTAGATATATAAAAATAGTAAAAATTTTATTTTAATTTACATTTTCTATGATTTTTTCTTTCAGAAACGAAAATTTGCATGTCAAAAAAATTCGGCAAAGTTTTAACTGCTATGCAAATTTTGTTACAGCGAAGACTTGTGTTTCGACTGATAAGAAACTCTACTGGTATAAAGTCTGCAAAACTACTCCAAAAGTGTCTATGCCTTATTTTGCGATTACTGCAGTAAAATGACTTCGAAATCGATTGGAGTTAGACGTTAGTGTTAAAAACACGATTATTAGGCTCAGAAATGAAGGTTTAACTTATCATGCTATAGGAGTGCAGTTCAATATAAGTTTATTTACGGTCAGAAGTGTTGTAAAAAAGTTCAAGGAAACAGGATCAACGGAAAATAAGACTAGAAGTGGACGACCTCGAATATTTTCTACAAGAAAAGAACGTGTCATTATTAACAAGGTTAAGAAAAAACCTAAAATAAGTGCACCCCAGATAGCTAGAGATGTTGCTTTCACTTCGCAAAAGACTTTCAGCGTACAGACTGTACGAAATGTTTTACACGAGAGAAGTTATTATGGAACGGCAGCTAGAAGAAACCATTCATCTCGGAAATAAATAGGAGATAGTGGTTAGATTTCACAAAATCCCACGTTGATTTATCTGAAGTTTTGGAACACAATTATTTTTTCCGACGAATCAAAGTTTAACATTTTTGGCAGTGATGGACGACGATATGTGTGGAGGAGGCCAAATACTGAATTGGAAAAGCAACATTTAACTGCTACTGTAAAACATGGTGGAGGCAGCGTCTTAGTTTGGGGCTGTATGGCAGCTAATGGAATTGGCAACCTGAATTTTATTGATGGTATTATGACAGCACGTACATATATTGATATTTTGCGCCATAACTTAAAAATCAGTGCCCAAAATCTTGGCTTGGGAACATTATTCGTTTTTCAACAAGACAATGACCCCAATCATACAGCTAATCTCACCCGTGAATGGCTACACTACAATGCTCCTCGCCAATTAAAAAACACGCCTAATTTTAAAAAATCGCCTGACATCAATCCAATTGAAAATTTATGGCACCTGCTGGATCTAGAAATCAAGAAACATAAAATTTCAAATAAAGACGACTTCAAACGTTTACTCCTGCAAGAGTGGCACAAAATTCCTAACAGTAAACAAAGACCTTAGTTTCCTCTATGAGAAATAGATTACAAGCTGTTATAGATGCAGAAGATATGCATAAAAATTACTAAACATGTACTGTTTTTTATCCGCTGTATATATATATATCCGTGCAATTTTTCTTGCAACGCTACACACTGTAGTATATTTACATTCCAGTCATACTAATGTGACCCTCTGTCAAAAGCCAGAATGACCACCTTTTGCATAGCAGACCGCCGCGAGACGTGCAGGAAGAGAGTCAATTAGGTTTCTGAAGGTGTTCACTGGGAAGTTGAGCCATGCCGACTTCAGTGCCGTGGCCAGCAGCGCTAGATTTCGCTGTTGAGGATTCATGGCGCGAACAACAAGATCGAGATGGTCCCACAGATTCTTGATTGGGTTTAAATCCGGTGAGTTTGCTGATCAGGAGAGTACGGTAAACTCATCCTAATGCTGTTCGAACCACGCACATACACTGCGAGCTGTATGACGCCTCGCATTGTCCTGCTGGTAGATGACATCATTCTGAGGAAAAATAATTCGCATGTAGGGGTGGACATGGTCCGCAAGGAAGATGCGTACTTAAGCTGATCCATCGTGCCTTCCACAATGATGAGTGCATGCAGTGAATGCCAGGAAAATATTCTCCAAACCATAATGATCGCTCCTCCATCTTGGATCCTTCCGGCAATTGTTGTAGGGTGTTTACTTTCAGACGTTTCACGCCTTATACGCCAACGTCCATCTGCCCGATGGAGCATAAATCGTGATTCATCGGAAAAAGCCACCTGTCACCACTCTGTGGACGTCCAGTTTCGGTACTGGCGTGCAAATTCCAGCCTTCGTAGCCGATGAACAGCAGTCAGCACAGGTGCATTAACCAGGCGTCTGCTGCGGAGACCCATGCGCAGCAACGTTCGCTGAAGTGTTATTGAGGATACATTCTTGGTAGCCCTTTGGTTCCTCTGGGCTGTCAGTTGCTCAACAGTTGCACGTCTATTCGCCCGAACGCATCTCCGTAGCTTTGTTCACCTCTGTCATCTATAGCCTCTGATGTACATCATTTGTCATGCTGCTTATTTTGGATATTGCCATTTTGCCATGCACGGTATACTTTTACCACGGCGGCACGCGAACAGTTAATAAAATTAACCGTTTCCGAAATGCTGCCGCCCTTGGTCCGAAAGCCAATAATCATGCCTTTTTGTACGTCGGATAAATCGCTACGTTTCTGCATTACGCCAATGACTGAAATGCTTTCCGATGCCCTAGGACATTATTTGTATACACTCCACTGCAAAGTGCTGCCACCTGCCTTTTGTGATTGGCTGTTTCACGTTATCGTCGAAAGTAGGTGGTGGTCACATTTATGTGACTGGACTATGTAATTTTTAATGTGATGTTTTAGTACAATTAGCTCTTTACGGATTGATTGCCATTTCATCTGCCATACGTCTGTTGCTTTTTTTATTTTTTAATTCCTTTAGTTTTTACACTTTATAGTAATAAGCATAACTATGTACAGAATTCGAAGACTAGATCCAAAATGCGTTGTGTTACTCCTTCAAGACTTTTAGCGTTTATTTTTATTTCTCCTAATAAGCTTGAATGGTTACGATTCAACTTCATAATTCGACAGGTTAAGGGTTTAGCAATTTCTGATAAAGAGGTAATATCAATCTGAGAACTCCTCGTAGTATGATAAAATTTAATGACGAACAAATGACGCTGAACTGAAGGAAGAAATACCAAAAAAAGGTGAGGTATCTGTACCACTTTTCTCACGATAAATAATCGAATAATGATTTTTTTTTATTTATTTATTTTTTGAAGTTATATAGGACATTGTGAAAATTTTATATTGTGTGCTTAAAAAGATTTTCAATTATTCAAAGCTCAGAAAAATGATATGACATGATATGATGAAATGATATGATATAAAATTTTGATAGTTTTTATGGAAATTCCAATTTAATTTAACCTATTTACTAATTTTGTAAAAAAGCCATTTGGCATTAAATAAGATTCACCAATTATTGGAAGAAGTTTGATACTGCATTTGATCTTTATCAATATTCAAGTATCAAAATATGTAACCTTTGTAATGTCGTAATCTTATTTGTAGAATCGCTGTAAGTAAATAAAAATTTTAATTATTTGTAAAATGAAAATATAACAATTATAGATTATTGTATATTTCTCTTTTAAAAATGATATTTTTACATTTGCAAGAAAAATATTCTGCACTTTTTGGCATTAAATAAGATTCACCAATTATTGGAAGAAGTTTGATACTGCATTTGATCTTTATCAATATTCAAGTATCAAAATATGTAACCTTTGTAATGTCGTAATCTTATTTGTAGAATCGCTGTAAGTAAATAAAAATTTTAATTATTTGTAAAATGAAAATATAACAATTATAGATTATTGTATATTTCTCTTTTAAAAATGATATTTTTACATTTGCAAGAAAAATATTCTGCACTTTTTGTAACTATCTTGTATTGTTATTAAATTATGATTATTTTTTCAATGTTCAACAAACACAAACGTTATTTTTACGTCGATTAGATTTGCAAATTATTCAGTGCTTGTTTCGAATTCAGGAAATTTTCGATTGATTAATTGTTTAAAAATGTTTTTAAGCTGTTTTTATTAACATATTTTAAACCACTTTTTTAATTTTGATTAATGCCTAAACTTAAATGGTGATTTTTTTTTATTTTGATCAATTCAATTTTAGAACTTTTTTGCTATTTCTTATTCTGCTTAAACTATTCAGAGATTTGCAATTAAATGAAGTGTAATTTTTATCACTAGTTTGTCTTTGTTAACTAATTCTATTACAAATTAGTGTTTTATTATAGTACATTATTATGGAATATTAAATTGATTTTATTCTATCAAAAAAATAAGTATTTGGAAGAGAGGCATTGCATCAACAAAGTGTTCCCTCATGTATCACAGATACAAAAACTCAAGTTTTGCTAATCATTCATACTAAATAGAATTTTAATTGACATCTTGGTGACCATTCAAGATCACAGTAAAGACGATGTAGCACGACAGCCGTTACTTTTATACAGTTTCTTAACAAGCATTCGATTTAATATATTTACAAAGGCTTTTCTGATTGGATTTATTGCATAATTAAAAATTAAGTGAAACATGTTGCTAATGATTATTTTGATTTCATTTATTAAATTTTGTTCCATTAAATTAGAAATGCAAATATAAAAGATTTGCAAGTAATATATGTGAACTATTCTCTTGTACTAAAAAAATCTCTTATTTTTGCACAACAGCCTTACGTTTTATTAAATAAAATATTTAAAATAATGCACAATTAGGCCATTCTTTCTGAATTACAGATGATGAATGACGCACAATATTTTTACTTCAGCAACCTGATTTTAATAGTTGTACTTGCTGTAACTTTATACTTATAACTTTACACTTGCTGTAACTTTATACTGTATGCACAGATGTCACGACAATTGATATTTTTGTTTTTACAGTCGAAAAGTTGATTTAAATTATTTCTGTGCACAAAAGCGACATATTCTGTATTGCTGAGGACGCCTGAAAGCATGTCTGATGTAATGCACCAACCGGCGAAAAGTTGAAAGGGGAGAAATTGCCCCTTTAGTGCACCAGAACAAGACAATTACACACCTCGTGACCCTTGTTTCTGAGTAGCCCGATGCGTCATTTGTCTATGAACCTTCAGCAACTCCCTTTCAAAATGACTGAGTGGCACTCCTCTTCACTTCCCTTCTCTTTTCACCCTTTTTTTTAATCTGTCTCCTCGCTTTTGCATGGCTGCAATACGCACTGAAAGCACTATCGAACATCCGCCTTAGATTAGGGCGTCTATTGAGGTCCCTACCTTCAGTGTTAAACGAAATGTACTAGAATGTTAAACAGTTTATTTTATCATATGTGAATAGAAAAACGAACTGTCTTGAAAATAAAAGTATTCAGAATATTAGCCTTATCATTCACATTTAGTTAATTTATGTATTAAAATCTAACAGTCTGTAAAATAAAAGCGCATCAAATTTTATCCACAAAGAAAAATGTGTTATAGAAAAATAATGTGAAAGTCAAGTCACAGAAGATAATAAACATGTACTTTCAGGAATTGTCTATCTAAATGCAATTTAGTTTTAAACTTAAAATATTATAGATGTCACAGAAGAAACTCTTCTCAGTTAATGCATTGCTTAGAAAAGAATTAATATGTACATAATTCTTTAAAATTGAAAATGGCTTATCAGTTAGTTTCCAAAACCTCTAATAAGGAACTTTGATATTTAACGGACATTTAGTGGTGGTTTTTTTTTCTAGTTTCTTACAATTCAGAAAGGTGTATAATAATAATTTTGAAATTGTTAAATGTGGTTAGTCAAATGTTTTTTCTATCTATTCCCTGACTGATCTAGGGTTTATTTTTTTAATTCATTTATATTTCTGTCAAATCTTTTTAATGTAAAATATTTTTTATGCATATTTTTATGAAAAACTTGTAAATCGCATTATTTTCATTAGCTAATGATAGTGCCTTCTAATACTTTTTACATTCGATTCAAATGTAAAAAAAAATAAATAATATAAATAACGTTTGTGTAAGAAATGAATAAAATATGTAAAATAACGGTTGTGTAAGAAATGAATAAAATATATGAATAACGGTTGTGTAAGAAATGAATAGAATATGTAAATAACGGTTATGTAAGAAATGAATAAAATATCAGCACTTGCATATTCTTTCGATACTTTTACGAGAAAGCATCAAATGCGAAGGGAGTGATAAAAGTGAAGGGGAGAAACAAAGAGGTTGATGTAAGGATTACTGATTTCCTATTCGAGAAAAGTACAATAAGAAAATCCTTTTAAAAAAAATTCAATTGATAAATTATTAATTATTTCGATTCATTATCTTGAATAACTAATTACAACTGACTCGACCTTTTCAAGCCTTTGGTACTAACAATTGCTATTTGCAAATGACGATCATTTGATTGACGGTCTTTCACCACTGGAGGTCTGGGCTGGATTCAACAGACTCGATTCTGCCAAGGTTCTTCGGTTCAACAGTTTGGATTCGGTTCTACTTGCTACAATACACTGTTCTTTATCTCCATTATTTGGGATGAATCTTCGAAGTTGTGACGAGCAGGTTCAAGTTTTCCTACTTCTCTTCTGCCTGACTCTTAGCTTAATGGCGCTGGTGAAAATTAGAGCTAAGGTTCACTCCTCTGGCGACTTTATTGTAGACACTGTTTCAAAAGACAAGGAGACTCGACGGCGTTCGTGATGTTTAGCAGCTTGTCTCGTGAGTCGGACTACTTAGTGGGAATTTTCCGAGTTTTCTCATATATGAAACGCAAATGTGGGGTAGTTCTCCTAAAAGTACTAACGGAAGGCTGTGTCCTCCTTTTTCAGCGTCACGGATCCAAGTCAGATTTCGACCTACGGGTGCTCCATCCCAACAGAAGCTGCTCCTCCCCTTTCCTTCCATGAGAACACACGACTTCATAGACTTGGTCTAGAAGTTGCTGTTGACCAAGTGGGATAAGAAACAACAACTTCTCTTCTTCTCGAGCCAAACGGATTGGTTCAATAGTTAGATAGTAACTGAGTAACAGTATAGGTAATCAATTTTGAAGGAACACCCCAATGTTTCTTCTTCTGAAGCAGCCTAGACCTATTAGATTTTAAGCTCCAACAATCAAGTACAATAAAACTAATAAATATGGATGTTGATACTTTCAGAAGTGTTCATATTTATAGTATTAGAAATCTTTAATTTTTATTGTATTATTATGTTTTACGGAGAATATAAATGGCCGTTTTAGAATTTTTTTTTTAAAAAGTTAAAATAACGCTTAAAGGCTTAAGTGTGAATGCTACCAAAACAAAAGTAAATAAATAGTTCGTTTGAAATATTATGCACAATTTTTTATAGAATTTTTTTCATTTATTGCGTTTGTTGCGTTTGCGAATACAGTCAGAAAATTTTCTAAAGATCCCGGTCACTGCACCAATTTCTTATGTGGTGTTGTTACACAACCTTAAACTATAAATTCTTATAAATATACAATAACTCTACCTGAAAACATCACACTAAAGCGTCTTCCCATCACACACTTTAACCATTAAGAATTCCGCAATAACCCTTTTAATAGCCCACCTAAAAGAATGTAATAACCCATACCACACACAAACCTACAGGTTCGAATGCAAAGATTTATACAGGAAGGATAAGGAAACGCATACACATCAAATAAATCTAAAGCAATTTAAAATATAAATAAGAAGCGTATATTAATATTTACAAATTAAGTAGTTCAAAATACGCCTTATAAATTATGTTTGTACAAGTGATTTAAAATGAGCAGTAACCAATATAATATGTATACAATATACTGCAATCAAAATTAATAAAAAAACGAGTCCCAACATCTCAGAAAAATACCTGTACATGGTTACCAGCACAAACCCATTCCCTGTAATAACACCAACTACAGCTGACAAAGTGGCGCCTTCTCCGAGATTAAAATTACTCACATGTATTGTTGACGATTTAAATCGGTAGCATAGGGATCACGACGAATAGAGTTCAACATTGTCTAACGGCGTAGCAGTTGGGGTCAAATTTGGCTCTTCCTTGTGTGTCCCCATCATCGCAGGAAGCCTCTTGACTTGGTCTTTGGCACCCGGAACCCTCGGAGGGGGCAGCTGTCTCTCTTTCCTCGTGCTCCGTCTTCAGACGTTCTCTATCCTTTTCTCATCATCGATTCTTTTTCCATTCTGTCCCTCATAGTCCCAAAATCTTTGTTTTTATGTCTTTTTAGACCACCAGACCCTTCATTCAATATTCGTTGAATTTTATTAGAAAATCCACCCCTGTGCTTTGGCGGGGCCTTGTATAGGCCTTTTCATTGGTCAGTCGGCAAAAGACCTGTTTCCTCCGGAAATTGGTCGTCCTTTTGAACAGATCTCCTTCGCATCCGGTAAAGGTTAGGGGCCATCACACACTTCCAAGAGACACACATAACAAATATGAAATTGAATGTAACTTTATATTATCACAACACCAGAATAACATAAAAAATACATTCAATTTTACTTTAATACAGCTTAATTTTATTTCAGTATGTGTACTAGAAACTGATTAAAACAGATATCAATTTTTTTTGTTTTAAATTAATTTTAACTAAATTAATTAAATGAATTAATTAACTAATTAATTAAATTAATTTTAAAATTAATTATTTTTTTTAATAATTAATTACCATTTATAAATTTAAGCATTTTTTTGTTTTATTGCTTACAGAAAAAATTTTAATCACACGCAAGACTACATACTTTGATTACACGAACAATATGCTCTTTTGTGGCTTTATTTAAAATTCAATAATAGTTTTATTTAAAAAACGATAAACATTTAAAAATTAATATTTTATTTATCATTTAAAGTAACAAAAAAACCCTTTTTAACATGCATTTGTGGGAATTATTTTATATAATTTAAAGATTTTTTTCATAAATGTTCGTTAAACATTTTAGTATAATAAAAAATGTACGATAATGTGTGAATGGCAAATGGATTAAATAGAAACTTATTATAATTTCATTTTATGCTTGTTTTCTTCTGAAAGGTACGGATTCATTTTTCATTACACTAGACCAGGGATGGGCAAACGTTTTCGGACGCTGGCCAAAAATCGAAAAAAAAAAAAAAAAAAAAAAAAAAAAAAAAAAAAAGTTTCGCGGACCAAGATAATTTTTTCTAAAATTTTAAAAACAATATACAAGTATTGCAATTTAAATATGTTAATGAGATAAATGAAACTGCGATTTCACTTTTAAAAGTTCCTTATATTGAGGTTCGAAGTGAGATATACTGATTCTAAGGAACGAGGCTAAATGCTCATCTGCCACTCTAATTCTCAAATAATTCTTTCTAAGTTTCCTAGTTGAAAACACTTGTTCACATAAATAAGATGAAGCAAACAGCGTGGCATGAGATATTAAATTTCGGAAACTTACTTTCGATAATGATTTGTAAAATTCTTTTAATGGAAACTTTGACATATTTAGAAACAACTGCTTGAGATGATTGTTAGATTGCAACTCAATTAACTCAACCTGCATATATGACCTCACTGCTTCACAATTTACGTTGAAAAGCATGGCAAAAATATCCAATTCTGTTTGTGTTGCACTGAAAACTTGAAAATGCGTTCGAAATCAAAATGCAGTTTTTTCAAGCCATCTTCATAATTCTTAAGCTTCTCTTCATTTACTGAGGGTATTGAATTTACCTCGAGAAATGAGACAAGTCATCCTTTGCTAGTTGCCCAACAAGCAGATTAAGCTTTAGTTTAAAAGCTTTGAGATGAGCCCAGATATCGTCGATAAATAGATTTTTCCCTTATATCTTGAGATTCAAGTTGCTCATATGACAAACAAGATCTGTAAAAAATACAAAGTCCGAAAGCCCTTCTGTGTCTTCTAACATTTCACAGTCCGCAGAACACTGTTTCTCATGAAAGAACGACACAATGCTGTCTTTCAGCTGCCAAACTTGCTCGAAAACACATCCTGCACTAAGGCACTTAAGCAATAGGTGGGTTTTTTGCCATAACTCCACGGGAAATGATCTGAGAGAAATAACATTCAGAAATGAGGGAGAGTATTATGTATGTAAAGTATGACGAAGGCATCGGCGCTAAAAAAGGAATACAATGCATACGGTATGGAATAAAACAAAAACAAGCTTTATTGAACGCATAATATCGTGATTTATGATTGTCTATCCAAGAGGAAGCAGATGTTCCTTAATATGGGATATGCCCTCCCCTCACTGCAATGGTTGCTTCGCATCGTCTCCACATACTCAGAAACAGCTCGTGCAACATTTCTTGCTGTAGGAGTGCCCATTCCGCAATCAGCATCTGTTTGAGTTGTTGGGTGTTCTCCGGAGGACGTAAGCGAGCTGCAATGCGTCTTCTGAAAGCATCCCACACATGTTCGATGAGATTTAAATCTGGGAATACGCTGGCCGATCCATTCGAGTGGTATATCTTCACTTTCCAGTAGCTCCTCAACAGCAAGAGTCCGATGGGGCCGTGCATTGTCATACATAAAAATGAAGTCTGGGCCAATGGCACCTCGGAACACCTCGGACGCACATGGGGAAGGAGTACCTCCTCACAATAGCGATTCCCGGTTGCAGACCTTCTGTCGGAAACGTGGAGCTCAGTTCGTCCGTTCAGCAAATGCCTCCCTAGACAAGAACTCCAGAACCACCATAACGGTGTCTTTCCTTGAGATTACTGGGATAAAACCGAGTCCTGACCTCTTTCCACATCAAAACGCGTCGAGAATCACTTCTGGTACAGAACCGACTCTCATCCGTAAGAGGACACGACTCCATTCATCATTTTGTGCTCTCTGCACCACTGTAAACGGTGGCCAATTTTCAACGGGAGGCAGCGTTCCGGACGGCTGGCGAGTAGGCCCAATTTGTGAAGGCGTCTGGCCACTGTAAACCGCGACACTTGTCGCCCCGTTGCTGTACAGAGTTGCTGAGCAATGGCCCCTGCTGACTGCTGTCGGCCTCTTTTCGCCTGCAGCATGATATCTCTGTCATCCCCTGCAGTTGTCTTTCTCTGCGGCCACCACCAACCTTTCTAACAGCTGTGTGGTTTGGAATGCGTTCCAAGCACGCAGAAACGACACTTTTGTGGATTCCGAACTCTGCAGCTACACTGGTGACTGTACTGGCCTCCAGCTATCCGATCTTTTTTCCACGTGTGAAGTCGTCCAGGTGACTTCTTCTAGCCATATTTCACGAACTGACTCTCTGGCACTTGCAGCGAATATGTTGAACTGCGTCTCCGTCCTTCCTTTTATTCTACTGTTGAGCTGCGCGCGCCGACATCACGCGTTTTGCTTACGCTCACGTCGCCTTCGACGTTTCGTTCCTGATATTTGCATACGCATGACGTTTCTACTGACTTATGTGTTCATTGTACTGATCTCCAGACCCCCTTTTCTGCAATTTCATGGCTATCTGCTAAATTTTTACATTGTTGATTAAGTTTTGCACACAAGTGTATAGTGGATTCACATATATTTGCTTCCTGAGAGAGAGATAATGCTTGTTAGGGCCAATCTACAGCTATAACTAGCAAAAAACTATCGCTTTTAACATTTTACCGATTGAAAGCTATCTGTACTTGCTATTTCCGTCGATTTATGTTTTGTAGAACAAAAATAGAGAAAGTAAAAAGATCATTAGGCCTTTGAAAAAAGGAAGAAAAAAATATTTAATCAAAGTAGAAAACGAGATGGATATATAATAATAAATATTTACGTTCTTAAGTTTAATTTGTCTCTGACCGGCAAATTAAAATTTCTATCCGCTGGCCAGATTCCTTCCTCAGAGAACCTTCCGGAGGGCATTTTTTTTTTTTTTGCCCATTCCTGCTTGCTTTTTTTTTTTTTTTTTTTTTTTTTTTTTTTAGACGTAAACATTTACTTGAGTGACTCAAGACGATTATCTGTTGTTTATTAATAAAGTCATTATCAGTTTCCTTGGTAATCGTTTTAAATTGTTTTTAAATAATTTATTAGATTCCTGATAAAGATCTTTTCATAGTAGAAAAGAAAAATTTAGGCAAATTTAGCAAAATTAATGTAAACTAAAAGCGATAACAGAAATATTATATAATAATTTAAATTAGAAAATATGTATAGCCAAATAAGTTCATGACACCTACTGATAATTTCTGCAAAGAAAAAATAAATAATTGATTATTAAAAATACTATATTATTGATTAAACCACTGATTATCACAATTATTATTTTTATTTTAACAAATATAGATAGAAATTTCAGTTATATGCAGCAAGAAATTGTACTGCTTTTAGTTAAAGTCTCTGTGTCTCAGCTTCAATGAAAAGCAAAATGATTAGAGTAGTTTAATTAATATTTAAATAATTGAGTGAAAGAAAGTTGAAATTTAGAAGTTAATTTGTTTTGTTTTGAATAAACTGTGAACTCAATGGGGACTAAAATAAATCATGACTTTAAATTAGCATTTACTATCATCTAAATCCTTATTATTCATTAATGTACAATTTTTTCAAAATTAAATTGTGAGAACCTTAAATAATGTATTAATAAGTCATATTTTACACACATCAAATTCTTTTAAAACCTTAAATTAATGAAATTTCTATGAAGCCCATTTTTGCTTTTTATTTTTAGAAAAACGTAATTTTTTTAAAGTAAATTTAATTTGGAATCCATTATATCCATTTTCAGACTTAGGAAATTATATTTACATCATAGTAAACTTATTTCCCGATTTTTGTCTAAGATGCACTAATTTTAGAATAAACAGACTAATAGAATAATAAATGAAATTTTCCTCCGGAAAAAATTAAATTTCGTTTACATAAAATATTATTCTACTAATCCTTAAAACCTTTAAAAAAAAAAAAAAAAAAAGTTAAATAACTATGCTTTTTCATTACCATAACTTAAATAAAAGATTTCTAGACTATTTGAGGCTATACCGATGTGTTTAATTTATATATATACCACCGTGCTGAAAAAGTAAGACCAATTATTTTTTTTTCAGAAACACTATTTATTCTTCCAAATTTATTTCATCGCCTTCAAAGAAATCCCCTCCGGACACAATGCATTTATGCCAACTTTTTCTACAATCCTCAACGCATGCTAGAAAGTTATTGGCAGGGATGGCCTTCAAAGCGTGCGGCGATTCACGTTGTATCTCTTTAATCGACTCAAAACGGTGTCCCCGAAGTGGTCTTTTTTGAGTTCAGGGAATAGCCAGAAGTCGGTGGTTGTGGAATGATATGGGTTTAATTTTTGCCGAAAAAGTCACGAAGAATCAATGTAGTGTGAGCTGGTGCATTGAGTGTTTTTAGTACCAATCGAGATTTGACGCGTTTGAGGTCTAAAATGGAATGGACTGGTCCTTTTAAATTCCAACATCATCAGCAAGGTCTCTAATTGTAAATCGACGGTTTTCAAGCATTCTTAGTTTTTTGGACGTGAGCTTCGTTGATGGTCGACCAGAGGGAAATGCTCACCGAATGCCTTCTGCAATATTTCAAAAATCGCCGAAATTAGGTTTAGTGTCTCACAAATCCAAGCGTAACTCAAACACTAATGAATATTTTGACGTCAAATTTCACACAGATGTCAAGGACAGTGCCAGCAACCTAAAAAAGAAAAAAAAATGAAATTCCTTAAGCCCCGGGAATTTTAAATTGAAAATTGGTCTTACTTTTTGGACACAGTAGTACCTGAAGATACGACTGGAAGAGCTCTTTTCACACTTGCTCTAACTTTGGACAATAACAAGCTTATTAAAAAGAGTTTTTTCTGGGCTTCTAGGTGCCTCTGTGAAAAAGCCTCCTTTTAATGCGTTTCCACAATTAACAAATTCTTCATAATTTTTTTTGTTCTATGGTAATTATGGCTTCATTTTCTCTGACAAAAAAGTTAATAACTAAAAGAAGTTGTATCAGATTAATATTCTGCATTTATGTCAAAGTCATAATTATGACTATACGTTACATACGGTAATTAATAAAGTGTATTCCAGTGTTTACAACAGCCAATGTAGTTGAAAAAAAACTTTTTGATTTTATCCCAACTCTCCTAATTAAATATCAAGATTGAATTTGTAGTTGATTTCATAAAAACTTATTTGACAAAAACTATATATATATATATGTGTGTGTGTGTGTGGAGAGAGAAATAAGATTAAAGACCATTAAAGTGCACTGAAGGTTTAATAAAATTCAGAGCCATGAACAACAGAGAGAAATATATGATTGAAGTCGGCAAGCAAATGACAATATTTGACTGAATATCGCGTATTCAGTCTTTCCGATTTAGGAATGCCCACCGAATGCCTTCTGCAACATTCTATACGTTTCCGCAAACAAAATTGAATGCAAGTTCAGATATTTCAGAAATCGCCGGAATCAGTTACAGCGTCTCACAAAGCCAAGCGTAACTTCAAATACTCATGAATATTTTGACGTCAAACTTCAGACAGATTTCAAGGACAGTCCCAGCAGCTTAAAAAAGAAAAAAAATTAAATTCCATAAGCACCGAGGATTTTAAATTGAATATTGATCTTACTTTCCGGACACAGTAGTATACATATATGTACATTTAGACACAATAGCATACATATACATATATAAACCGAAAAAAACCTTTTTATTTTTTGAATAAAATTTCGGAGATATTTTTCATAAAATATACATGTGTTTTCATTTTATTATTATTATTATTATTATTTAAATTTTTAAGATAAATTCTTTTGTAGGATCTTCCATAAAATGTTCTAAAACGATAGTCTCTTTGATATATACAATGCAAAAAATATAAGAAGTGGTAAAATAATGAAGAAAGATGGATTATAACCCTTTTTCTCCTTCATTTAATCAGTTGAAAAAGTTTATATATAAAGTCGAATGTTAATATTCTGAGGAGATGAACACATAAAAATGAAGCGTCATGTTCGAATTTTTAATCAAGGATTTAAAAATATATTTAACCATCATTAACAAAAGAGAAAAATAATCGAATCCCTTTTGTAATGCTTCTTTTAAGCTGCAAAACTGCAAATAGAAAGACAAAAATCTACGAATTGAAAATTTACACCTCCAAATAGCTACCTTCAAAATGAAATCCAACAAACAGGGTATAAATGGGTAATGCATTTCTTTTCCAAAAGATATCCTTTTTTTTCCGCATCAGTAAAGAGAGTTAGACGAAGGATTCAAACTGATTTAAATTCAATAAAAGCATTTTGTTGCTTTGTCTTTGAAACTGATGCATGTTTTGAAAATGAAAAGTAATTCTCTCCATTTTATCAGTAAAGATTGCTGATTGATTGATATGATTGATATTTCCTTTACCATTAAAATTTCAGATACAAAATATTTTAAATTACTATATTGACAGTTCAGGCTTATATTTTTACCTATTTTGTGATATTTTTTTTATATATATTTGAATTTGTAATAATTTTTTTCATTCAGCCTATTATTAACATTCATGAAGAAAGTCAATTTTTTTTCTCTTTCAGCTTATTGTTAGTATACTTCAAAGTAAACATCTGTATCTCTATGTGCACCCAATCCATGTGTACAGTATGAAAAATATGAAATTAGTTTCAGATTGCAAAGCATTAAAAATTTAAACTCATGTCCCAAAATTTCATTTAAATAAATAATAGATGGACCTGTAGCTGCCTCATAAAATCCAAAGAATACTAAAGTTGATTTGAAAAAAATTTGACTTATAAGCTAGCAGTTATAAAAAACTGGTATACATCAAAGGTCTAGACTTTTACCTTATGCTTATAGGACACAGTGTATGCAAAATCATCTAATATATCTAAAAAATTATACTGGATCAAGAATATTATGGACGATCTTCATTGACTTCATTTGATGTAATGCATGGAAATTTCTTTTCACCATTCTACTTAAAACTGTTTGAAGCCGCGCAAAAACAATAGTAATTACAAAGGAATTTCTCAAATATGTTATGATATATTTAGTGCTGAAATGCTATAATCTAATTAAGTAAAATATATTATTTAAAATAATTACCTTTTTAAAAATTGTGGATTTTGTGTTTATTTGATCAACAAAATAATCAAAGAGTATATAGTAATTATCAACTACATAAAAGGAATGAAAAATATAACAATTAATAAAAAAGTTAATAAATAAACACAGAATCAGTATGGAAAAAGGCAATACTCATACAAGTACAAATAGTGTAGTATTAACCATTATTCTTTTTAAATTTAAAATCTCACTGAAAATAATTGAAATGCTAAAATAATTTATCTAAATGCTTATTATGAAAGGCCTATCAGAGGAAATTGTGGTTCAAGGAGACTATTAAAAAGAATTTTATGGATTTTGCGAAATTATTCGTTAATAGCAATTTTCACAATTTTAGCATTTTTTTTTATTTTATACATTAATTATGGCATAGGTTCCGGATTGATGTAATTAAATGTCTGTATCTGACATGGGTACATTTGATTAAATATTCAAATAACCACTTTATAATCCTCAAATAACCATATATAATTTCACAAAAGTGTCTTTAAATAAGTATTGAGACATATTTCAATAATGATTTGAAATATAATGTAATAAGGTTTGTTTGTATCATTAAGTGCAGCGGAAAAATGATTGCCCTCAGTTGTCTTGAATCTCGTTTTGTTTGCTGAGTTTGAAATTTTTAAAGCATGCATGTTATGAGTTGAAGAAACCTATTAAAAACTTAAACTAATAAAGGAAAGTCAATTGAAATTTCAGCCTGATATCAGACTTTTGTGGAATTAACCAAAATGCTATTCAGTTAAAATAAAATTTTTGGAATTTTTAAATTCAGGGAATTAAGTTTTATGAACCTCATCAACTACATTTTATCATTTGTAATTGTCAGACATACAATGGCGGTATGTCATATATCATTCCACAACCATGGAAATGTTATGTATGAAATTTTTAGAAGGGAATGGAAATTATTTTGATCTGACAAACTACTTATTCTTGTTTTCGCTGCACTGGAGTTATAAAATATCACCCAGTATTATATTAAATTATATATTAATTATCAAGTATTTCCTTCAGCAAATATTACGATTGATGCACTGCCAAATACATGCTTATTCTTTAAATATAGCCTGTGACAGTTATTTCTCTTTCAATGAGCCTAAGGGAGATAAACGTTTGAACATTCTTTGGTACCAAGATGCTCGATAAGAGTTTTAGATCTCACTCGATTTTCGAAACATTACTATTTCAGAAGCTTTCTAGTGATTTATAGCAGATGTTTTAGTTTGAATTTTCTAAAAACTACATGTTGAAAAGCATGAAATTTAGAGATATTTACATAAAAAATTTTAATTGTTATATCAAAAATGTTATTTATTAAAATTTTTAATTGTAAAAATAATATTAAATGATTAAGATCTTCTCACGGAAACGTTTAAAAAATTTTAAAGCAGAAAATGCTCTTCTTTCACATAAATTTGCTTAATTTAGTTTATTAATTATTTTCGCAATAGAATGATTTAATTTGTAATACAGTTATTTCAGTATTCAATTAAAATTCAATGCATTATTTTCACAAATCGATATTAAAATTCTTAGAAATTTGAAGATGATTACTGTATCACTATGCCGAAATTCTAAAAGAAATAAAAAATTTCAAATTTCCTTTAGAGCAAAGATTTGGTTCAGTATGAATTTAAAATTATTTCATTCACCGAACAGTAATCTTACTTTGTAACTTTACTTTCGTGTCTAAATATATATGTATATCAGTATTGTGACTTTTAAGAATCGCGGACATTTATTTCAGATGTACGTCGTGTCTGAATTTGAATCCAATATGATATTTATTGAAAATAAATTGGTGGTAGAAATAAATAGAATAGTTCCGAAAACTTCTTCAAATTAAAAGAAATTGAGTAAAAATGTTTTTATCAAAAATATTTATTACAAAACTATTTCTAAAACAATTGAACATAAATGCAAAGGGCGTTCTCAGAGCATAATATAGTAGGTGAGGGTTAAAATGAACTTAAAAATTCTCAACTTCAAATTTTTAATAATCTTTATTTTTATAAAAAAAACAGTGATCTATCGTCGTATTTAACATTATTAACCCGTTTTATATCTAAGGATTAGTTTAACTTTCAAAAGTAATAAGTTGTATATGAATGACTTGGATTAGAAACGAAATATTGAATAAAGTCATGTTATTTTAAAGACATGTGAATCTAAATAATATGAAAAAAGAATATGCAATGAACTACAATGAACATATTTCTTTATATTCTTAGATACTATTTCTAGAGCTTTGAAAACCAATTTTTTGTGAGATATGTCTCTGCAGTTAAAAAGATATGTTAAAATATTCCTATCAATTTCTTTGCTAATTGGGCCTATCCTCTATTCGAGCAGAAGGACAAATATTCTAATCCACTGACAGTCGGATTTAAAAAATTGGTAAAGTGAAATCAAGTGTGAATCCAACATCTCCTATTATCAAGTTGTCTGTCTTGAGTTTTCAGGATCTTCTTCCACACCACGAGCAAATACGTAGCATTTTGTCCTGGAAGTTCTATCGAAAGACCTCAAAACTTCCTCTTTATATCATAAAAAAGAAAGAGTAAGTTACATTCCATAAATCGGGAGATGTGTTATACATTATATTACACGATGAAAATGAAACTTAATCTTCAAATTCAAATAAATTAAGAATTAAGCATAAAAAAAATTTGTAAAAAAAATATATATGTATAAAAAATTATATATTTTTGTTAAAACTCAACTCATAGTAATTTAACCTTTACTGCAACACGCTTTGTTTTGGCAAAGCATGTATATTGAATAGTGTTTTCTAAAATGGTAAACAAGATAGCAAATTTACAACAGGACAATTTATTAAATACTTTTCCAATTTGCTTTCATGAGGAATTGCATTATTTGATTTATTTGATTGTGAGAAATTACGTATATATAAAACGTATGTTAAACGTATTACTTATGTAAACCTTATTATTTTAAGGAAAAATTTAAGATGAAAAATATTCCGAATAACGAGATAAAACCCAATGAATTCTATGAATGATGTTAACAGAAAAGCTATTCTATGTTTTTTCGAATTAAACAAAGCAATACGAATGCAATCTTATTTAAGTGATCGACGTTCTCGTGTGGCTTGACGATGAAATAGGAATTTTACTTTGTAAAACAAATTACGACTCCCTCCTTATCACTTCACAAAAAAAAAAAAAAAAAAAACTAATAATACAAATTGTATGGACTCTAGAATGTGAAAAATCGAATTTCACCATGTACATGTTTTTCTACTTGGAAGGATCACAAATTGGAAAATAATAATTTTTCATGCATACATTTGTCCCTTTTTTTAAATTTAGCTTATTTCACTTCTCTTTTTATACTCTAATTCGGCTTATTACACTTGTCTTTTTTATGCTCTAATTTGGCTTATTACACTTGTCTTTTTCAGGCTTACATTTGGCTTTTCAATGTTTATGTTTGGCTTCATTTACCGAATGTTTTTCCGCATATATTTTGGTACATTTGCTTAATGTTTGAAAATTGATTGAAAAGCAACTGAAGTAAGGAGGAAAAGATGTAAATTGCCTTATATATCTTTCGAAATCGAACTTACAATTTAACGTTTTGCTTTAATAAACTTATTACAGAAAATGTTAATCGAAATTGTTTATCAAATTGCAATGGTATTTGCGGTGAGATGTGTTTCGACTTAACTGTTAATGTCTCTGTTGTCGTCTATTTATCTTGCTTTCTTCAAAATGAATACTTTGTTTATCCCTCTATTTATACACGGACATGGGTGAAATTAATTTTGAAAATCGAGGGACTACATAAAATGTTTGTTTTGAAGAGAAATTGGGGATGCTGAAGAAAGGAAGCCAATTAGAAGGAACTTATGTTGAAGTTGTCTGATGAATTTGAGAAAAGTGGCTCATTTCGATTCCATATCCTTTTCTTTTCCAATATTTCAATATTTATAAGTGTTTTATTGAAATGGCGAATTTTGCCTACATCATTTAATTTGATACCAATCACTGGTATATAAAATAAAAGCTAACAAACCAAAGAATTATACAGATTTTTCAATTACAATTCGTATATTGCAAAACAGTTTTAAATTTATAACCTTCATATTTTTAAGCAAAAGCTTAATTTATTATTATTATTATTATTATTTATTTTTTTTTGCTTACATTTTTTTAAGATTGATTATGCGATTCTTAATGCTAAATTGAAATCTAATAAAATATTTACAATGATGAAAATTCAAAAAATAATTGTAATTTTATTCTATCAATCATAATTTGTTTGATTTAGCATTCGTGTATATTAAAGTTTAAAATCTTCCGAAGAATTGAGATAAATTCAGTTTTAACGAAAATTTCCTAAAGAATACCATTTAGAGTGTAAACTATTTTTGTAATGGACAACTTTTCTTTTCTACACATCACCCACTTTGCTTAGAGCTTTGTATCTCCCTACAAGCTAATAATGTGAGGGTGAAACAGCCGTTATCCTCGTGCATATCATGAACAGCCAACTGATGGGTATTCAGGATAGGACAGTTCCTTCCAAAAAGACATTTAGGGGTTACTAACCTTTGCATGTCGAAAAAAAAAGAGGAAAGAAAAGAAAGAAAAACTCGTCAAAAATTATCTACCAGAGGCTGTACACACATTGTCAAATTCTCTATCGAGTCACCTTATTTCTGAAGCGGCCACCAGCTGATTCGAACCTCAGATTTCCTGTACACTATCTGAATACGTTGCCACTATGTGACTATATGCCACTATGAGTCGGGCTGCAATAGATAATTATCTGAAAGTTGACACGAAGACGTGTGATAAAAAAACGACATATCAAAACAATGACATATTATAAACAAAACAATCGTCATCACAATCATAATCTTCAGGTGTTTTTTTTTTTTTTTAACAAAAATTATCAATGGTTTAGGCAAGATAGCTGATAGTTTAACCAATTGTTTAATGTATAATTATTATAATATTGTTAAATGAAATATTTTTTAAGATTTATCAAATAAACAATATATACTTAAATAATTAAACTAACTGGGTATTTCATAAAAAAAGAACCTTGTAATGTAATAGCTTTCAAGACGCATGTAAAATAAATGATTAATTTCATTTCAAATTTTAAGTGATTTGTTGCTTTATGCTTACAAATATCTGCTACAACAAAAATATTCTTTATGTTCAACAAATTTCACGTAATTTATACCTTTTTAGATTACATCTGTTCTGCCATCATTTATGTTTATTGTATAATTACATATGAAGGTAGAGTTGAATCAATTGCCTTCTCACAAACTTCATAATCTGCACCTTAAATTTCATAAGAAATTAATAAAAAAAATTTATATTATTCATTTTTCATATCAAAATTTTTTATCAAATAATCTACATACTACTGTGCCCAAAAACTAAAACCAATTATTTTTTTTTGTTCAAAAACTCTTTATTTATTCTTCCAAATTTATTTCATAGCCTTCAAAGTAATCCCCTTTGGACACAATGAACTTATACCAACTTTTTTTCCAATCCTCAATGCATGCTAAAAAGTCATCGGCAGGCATGGCCGGCGATTCACGTTGAATCTCTTCAATCGACTCAAAATGGTGTCTCCGGAATGGTCTTTTGAGTTTAGGGAATATCCAGATGTCGCACGGTGTGAATACGGTGATTGAGAAAGATATGGGTTTCATTTTTGAGAAAAAGTCACGAAGGATCAATGCAGTGTGAGCTGGCGCATTCTGTGTTTTCGGTACCAACAGAGATTTGAAGCGTTTGAGGCCCAAAATGGAATTGACAGATCCTTTTGAAATTCCAATATCAGCAGCAAGGTCTCTAACTGTAAATCGGCTGTTTGCAAGCACCAAATCTTTAATATTTTGGATGTGAGTTTGTCGGTTGAGGTGGAGGGTCGACCGGAGGGCTCTTCGTCTTGAACGAGTTCCCTGCCTTCTTTGAACTGTTTATAGTACTTCTAAACATTTGATTCCAATATAGGAATGCTTACCGAATGCTTTCTACAACATTTTATACGTTTCAGCAAACAAAATTGAATGCAAGTTCTTTGCTCAATTAATTCGGACATTTCAAAAATCTCCGTAATCAGTTTTAACGTCTCACAAAAGCCAGGCGTAACTCAAACGCTAATGGATATTTTTGACGCAAATTTCGCACAGATATCAAGGACAGTGCCAGCAACCTAAAAAAGAAAAAAAAAAGGAAATTCCATAAGCCCCTGAATTTTAAATTGAAAATTGATCTTATTTTTTGGACACAGTAGTAGTGTATGTAGCAGATAGCTATTAGAAATTTCTTGTATAAGATAGATAACATTCTTATGCTTGTGAGATTTTGCTGTAATAAACAAATTCATACTCATAATAAATAAAAATAATCAATATTTTGCAATGCCATTTTTAATTGGAAATTATTTTTGGGAGTATTATTTATGGATAATAATAAAGAAACAAAGAATTATATTTTTTAAATAATGTAAGGCTAATCTGATAATAAAAAAAAATCTAATGCGAGTTACTTAATTATTATATTTATAGTAATTGTAAGTATTTTTAAATGTTCTCCGTTGCAGATTAATTACATAAGAATTATATGTATAAGCATGAATTCAAAGATTTAATAATTGAATTTATCATAATTACGACCACGGCATATCTAGTGCGTATGCCTGTCAATCAGAGTTACAATTGTTGCAACAGACCAGGAAATAATTGCTGCCAGAGAGAGTAAAAGATTTTGCTCTATGTAATTTGTTGTAATATATGCTCTGCGTTCTATGTAAATTACTAAAACATTTTTTCCCCTTCTCTTTACCGATTCCTTGGATTACTCGAAATTCCCCATGTGAATTTGTAAACAAAAATATGGAACGTATCGAAGCCATAGTATAACTGAAAAATAGAAAGTACGAAAGTATGGTACTATCAGCATTATTACATAAAAGTTTTTTCTTCACCAATTGTGTGGTTTTGACCTGTTTTTCATCGATTTTCCCCATTTCTAAAGACAGGGACATTTTAAAAAAGAACCCTTTTACACGTTAGTTGCACGCATTACCGTGCAAGTTGTAACCATTTCAAGACAGTTTTCGATCTCCCGATTAATTAAAAAAATTATGATGAGCAATAGTTTAAGAAATTTAGAGTTGATCTTTCCATAGATGTAATGGTAATGATTAGGTGTATGTAGAGACCGGAGTAGACATAAATATTCGACTATTTCAAAGTGTATTTTGTAAGGGATTAGAAATTTTAATTAGTTTACGAATTAATAAGGGACTTCAATTAGATTAGGGATTAATATGTATTAAAGCTATTTTCTTAATTTTATACAATTTAGAGAAGAATCGCCCTTATGAGAGCAAATATTTCTAAGGATTTTAGATTAGACAATACAGGCGCTGTTATGAGACACTTATGTTTTTAAACATACATATCAGCGAAATAATTTCTTTAAAAGTTAGTTTTTAAAAATAAAAATTAAGCTTTTGTTAGTGACTCATAGTTGAACTTTAATGAGAAAACAATGAGGATTAATTCCATAGTAAACTGATATTTTAATAAATTTCAATTTTGATTGAAATTTTTTAATTTTAATCGAAATATTAAGAAAATGCTTATTATTATATATTAGAAAATAATAGATTTTGCTTATTATACGATAGAATAATAGATTCTCGTAGAAAAGAATACCCATTTCTAATTATTTATTATAGTATGGGAGTAAGAACAGAAAACAGAAATCCCAGCAAAAAAAAAGGAATATATATATATATATATATATATAATAGTATTAAATAACTATTCATCATGAATGAAGTTTCTACTCGAAGAACGGTAGAATATGGTGAAAGAAGAAGCGGTTATGGCTAAAATCCGAAAAAGGAGTGAAGAGAAACTTAGTGAAAGAGGCAACCCTTATGCATCAGACGGAAAGAGCAAAAAAATAAAAATAAAAATTTATCACAGCTTCAAGTAGTTGAAAATTTTATGGTACGATAATGAGATTCCATTTCTTTTCGAGATTTACTAATTGGAGAAAGCGTAGTCGTTAATTGATTTAAAGAACTCCATTGATCCGTGCAATAAAAAACTTTCGAAAGACATGGCGACAATTCTTTGTCTAGATAATTCGATTTTCGCTTAATCGGAAAATGCGGTTATCTTGTAGTTTTATTCAATGGATGCTCCAATTAAATGCGTGCCAGGTAAGCATGCTGTTACGTTTGAAGCACATGCACGAAAATCAGAAACTGTTTCGTCCACTTAACTTTTGGTAACTCATATATCAGAGTGCCTGACTTGCTTCACATAATAATTTACAAGGTATACTATATCTATAATCATGAATATTTTTAACCTTCAATTAAATTAATTATCAGGAAACACGTCATTTTTAAATGTATAATAATATATTAATCTACTTTAATCTCTAATAATTTATTAATCAATAACATTTTTATCTACTGATTTACAAAAATAATTTAATTTTTTAGTCTGTAAATTTTTTTAAGCAACTTATTTATAATAAATTTCTGTAATCCAGGCTGCTCAACACATTTGCTCAGTATCTTTAAGAATGAAACCAAATATAAAAATGTAAATTTCCTTAAATGATTAAGAAATTTTGATGAAATTACCGTATATTTCTTCTAAAACTCTTATTCTATAAAAACGTATAATGAAGATTTTAATTCAGTTAACTAAAACTACGCCTTCTTGTTTTACAGATATTACTTTATTTTCTCTCTTTTTTCAATTATTGAAATTTTTTTATTTGTTCAACAAATTAAGTAAATTTTATTTAAAAACTAAAAAAAATATTGAATGTTTATATAAGTAATATAAACATTTAATATAAGTGCATTAATTAATTATTTAATTTACTTAACAATTATGGTTAAATTGATAATATCTAATTTGAAATCCGCGAGACCTTTAAATGTAGTCCAAAGGGTCTTAATGGTTAGACACGCGCTTTACATAACATATATCATAATTTCATTTGTTCATTAATACTAATGCATTTATGCTAATTTTGCATTTTTACACAACCGTTTATTCGTACAATTTATACAACTAGAGTAGAAATGTTTTGCGATTCACTTTTTCATTGAGTTAAATAAATCATTATTGTGTACAATCCTTTTTTTGAGATGTAGGTTTTTGAAGTTCGTTGAACCAATTGTAACAATTCTATTGTACTTTAAAATAAGTTTGCTATAAAATCATACATAATAATAATCTCCTATATAAAAATAAATGAATGTGACAAATAATATTAATGTAACTTTAAATAAGGAAGCAAATCGGACCAACTCATTTATTTATATTTTTTTTAATGAAATTTCTTCTTCAAATTCTGTATGGCGTATCACAATACAATATAAATCTCGCATAATGTAAAAAAAAATAATAATAAGGAAAACTTTTATTCCTTTTTACTCTCTTCAAAACTTCTGAATTTCCATACTGAAATCGACGTCAGTCAGACACCTAAATATCGGAAAGGGAAGTTGGTGCAACTTCGTGTTGATAATTATTTGTTTTACTTCATTGTCTTTCGAAAAGCAGTTGGATCTGACGTCGCTTTAATTAGGCTTGCTGTTGAGAAGATTTAGGATCCCATATTTTCTTTTTAAGAAAAATAATTCAAAATCTTCATTTATATGTACTACTGCGGCCAAACAGTAAGACCAATTAATTTTTTTTCCAAAAACTCTTTATTTATTCTTCCAAATTTATTTCATCCCCTTCAAAGTAATCCCCTGCGGCACTTATGCGAACTTTATTTTTAATCGTCAATGCATGCTAAAAAGTCATCGGCGGGGATGGCCTTCAAAGCGAGCGGCGATTCATATTGAATCTCTTCATTCGACTCAAGACGGTGTCTCCGGAGTGGTCTTTTGATTTTAGGAAATAGACAGAAGTCGCACGGTGTGAATACGGTGGTTGTGGAAAGATAAGGGTTTCATTTTTGGCGAAAAAGTCACGAAGGATCAATGCAATGTGAGCTGGCGCATTCAGTGTTTTCGGTACCAATCGTGATTTGAAGCATTTGAGGCCCAAAATTTGACCAATTTGAAATGACCGATCCTTTTGAAATTCCAGCATCATCAGCAAGGTCTCTAATTGTAAATCGAGGGTTTGCAAACACCAAATCTTAAATTTTTTGGATGTAAGCTTCGTCGGTTGAAGTGGATGGTCGACCAAAGGGCTGTTCTTCTTCAACACGTTCTCTGCCTTCTTTGAACTGTTTATACCACTTCTAAACATTTCTTTCCAATATAGGAATGCTCACCAAATGCCTTCTGCAACATTCTATACGTTTCCGCAATCAAAGTTTAATGCAAGTTCTTTACTAAATTAGTTAAGACATTTCAAAAATCGTTGGAATCAGTTTTAGCGTCTCACAAGGCCAAGCTTAATTTAAACACTAATTAATATTTTGACGCCAAACTTCATACAGGTTTCAAGAATAGTCCCAGCAACTAAAAAAGAACAAAAATTTAAATTCTATAAGCCCCGGTAATTTTAAATTGAAAATTGTTCTTACTTTTTGGACCCAGTAGTATACATATATAGAAAGAGATTTTTCTTCGTAACACTTTGGATACAGTAGTAATATTATTTATATTTCAAGGTGTGAAATACTTTGAAAATGCTTATATTTAATAGTGGTTTGAGGATGAAATCTACTAATGGGATTTATTAAAAAATTTCTTGAACAATTTAAGTTGTGGACAGATAGAAGTTTTATTATTATTTCAGATGGAACTTTAACACTTTTATAGGACTCACCTGTATATGTAACAACGAATGAAGGTTATACCTCAACCTTCGATTAAAACAGGCTTGCAACAAGCATTTTGACCAAGCTTGTGACAACCTTTTTTTTAAATAAATTTCTCATATTGTATGCATCAAAAATTGCATACAATATGAGAAATTCAGTATTTATAATTATCATAATGAAAGTTATGATTTACCAAATATGTAGTATCCTGTATTATTTAGTTTTGTCATGAAAGATTTCTGTCGGTTTTTGAAAGTTATGTGTCTATCAATGGTTCATTCATTAAAACAGATTAATTAAAAGGAAAATTTAAAAGAAAAATTATATAAAAATTAGATTAAAAGAGATTAAGAATTTGATTATGGAGATTACTAGTTCGATTCAAAGAGATTCTTTATTGAATTCACTAATCGTTATTTTTGGGTAAAGAATTGAAAAGAATTATGACAATACATCTACTCTAATCACACTTTTTTCCCATAGGTCTGTCCAGTTAACTAATCAATTTTAATGTTAACTCTCAATAGAAATATTTTCAAAATTACATATGAAATCTGAATGTTGCATAGCGAATGCCGCCCTTGGCTATTTTAATGCCCCATTAAAGTTCCCTCTATTTAGGCTGATGAGAAGTCGAAATAAACTTTAAAATTTTATACGTGGAACATGAATTAACATTTCTTAATTTACAAATTTATAAATGGGGATAAAATATAAAATAATAAACGTCAAGTAAGCATTTACTAAACGTTGATTCTATGAAAATCAACAGTGAGAAAAATGTGAGAGAAAAATAAATATATTTGAAAAATTGTAACCATTGAGAAACTTGATTGAAAAGAATATTAATTCAAAAAAGATTTTATATCATTACCGCATTAAAGATGTCAGTGAATGATTTCATTACGATTTAGATTACATTCGCTCAAAATTTACATTAATGGGTATTATTTTTTTAATCTTTAAAAAAATTTCAAATTTGAAGTCTCACTTTTAAAATTTTGTTAATTTTTTCTGGATCAAAGTGCTTTCAACATAAAGGAAAGTTTTGCAAAGGAAGATTTTTGCAAAGAAGATAGTTAAAATTCCTTGAAATTAAGTTCCCATTAGTTTAACAAAAAATGATAAATTTGATATTTTTCTTCATCTTTAAAATTTTGTTGATTTTTCTTTTAATCTCTATGTAGTAGTTAGCCTGAAATTGTTTTATCATGGATGAAATATTCTGTAGATGACAGTGAAATTCTAATACATACTATTCTTATTACTTTAATAAAAAAATGTCAAATGTTTATTCTCTTTTTTAAATTTTATCGAATCTTTTTTTAATCATTTTGTAGTAGGTTTTTACAGAAGGAGACTGAGAAATTATTTAAAAAAAATTCTTTAAAAGCATTATTAATCACATTCAGCTATTTGGATCAACCGCCTAACCGATAATACGATGGGTTTTCAAGATATGCTATGTTTGAAACTCAAGTGAAGTAGAACAAAAAGCTCGCATGTCAATGCCACAAAGAGAAAAATTAACTCTCTACATCGGATTGGATTCACATTGGATTGGAAGGGTAATGAAGTAAGATTTATTCTGTGAATATCATCTTATTTTTTCTGTCTTGTCAGCCTAACCAAATTTAAAACTGTGTTTGAAAATTATGGATTGAATTGTAGCAGGCCCTCCATATGATGAATGCTATTATATAGGTACTAATTATAGTGAAAATAATTATTAATAGTAAGTAAACTAGTTTCTCGTAGTGTAAATTTTAATCGGTTACATCCATAAAATTCCTATGCATGCAAATATATCACTAAATAAATTCGTATGCAAAATTTTAAACTTTTTGATACAACAGCTAAATAAGCTAATTCGGACATTATTGTTTAAAATCGTAATTCTCCATAGTAAGTAAGGAAGAGATACTTTCCACGATTTGACTTTATTGGGCATACTTAGTGAAATATTTACCACATAGTGGGAGCAATTTTTCTAACAAATGATGAATGCAAATATTCCATATGGAGCAAATATTCCATACGGAATGTTCTCTGATTTGGCAGTTTACTTCTCTACTCTTCCCTCTTTGAGAAAACCTTCCAAAACTCCGAGTAATTTGCTTTGGAATGATTCGTGTAACTTTTCAAGTTTCTGGTTAACATGCTTGTTTCTGGAGTCCAACATGCTTATGCTACCAGAATACTGAAAGGGTCGAATTCTCCTCTGGGAAACAGATTTCATGGAAACAGTAGAAGTTTACACTGTATTTAAAATATTCAGTAAAGTGATAGCCACCGGTAAGAGTTAAGTAATGGCATCGTGGATGAAAAGTGTAAGACTGAATTGAGAAACTGGGAAGGACTGAACTCGTGCATGAGAACTTTTGTGGAAATTAATTCACTGTAATTCTTTCTCTAGACTATCCCAATCATTCGACAGAGAAGACCATAACACTCCTATATAAACCTTTAAAGAAACACAGTCATTATACAGTATAGGTGTATATGTAGCATTTGCTGTTAGTGTAATCTTCAACGAGAAATTTGTGTATTCATCATTCACACAATATTAAAACGAGCTTTAAAAGGAAGAATGAAAAATACATGTTTTAGAACGACTTATGGCAAAAATTGGAGTAGTGGAAAACTTGCTAACGTGCAGAAGAGCTCAGATCCAAAAGAAATTATCACAATGGCAACCATTACAACTGCTGTTTTTAGAAGCTAGGAGAATCGATGGCGATTGTGTAAGAGTCTCGACAACGTAATCGACAGTGGATTTCCTGGTTAGGTTTTCTGACTTTTTTTCTTTACTACACAAATTTTAGTCAATTGACACTGAAAGTCTCCTGTTATCCCAATGTCCATTTATCATTAACTGCCTGTGATATTCTTAAAATACATCAGCGGAACACGAGGCCCACCTTGCACAAAAGACTTTTTAATATCATAGAATAGTGTAATGTAATTTTCAATTCTAATAATTTTTAGCTGCAATGCATAAGCAATTCAGCAAGGCTGACAACCACAATGATGCGTTATTTAACGCGGGTCTGCTGCAAGTGTGTGCAATATGTGCTTCATATAAATTTTTAATCTTTAACTCCACCTTAACAGTAAATTAACTTTTCCTAATCAAAATAATAAATAATAAAAAAAAAGGAATTTTAAAAATTAATTTTCTTTTTAGACAAAAATACAAAGGTTCGGAAACAAAATAGCTATCAAATTGATTATTTATATATCTACTGTCCTTCTCTATCCAGTAGTCGATAGTTAAACATTCCATAAAAACATAAAAAATTTTCTAAAATTGATATTCTTTCAAAATAAGTGGAACCTATTTCTGCAGCACATTGAAAAGATTTCCGAATATCTCAAATGAACAGCTCATAAACATTCCAGTAAATTAACCTGTAAGAAATATTCCGAATGCCCATGCAATTACTATATTTAATGAACCAATGCCTCTGGAGTTCGGTACCACAGGAATTGGGTTCAAATCCCGGCTTTGCCCATGGGTGTTGTAGTGGTTCGGAATCCACTTTAAACCGTAGGTCCCGGTCCTAATAGGATTGTAGAGCGTTGCGGGGGCATTGTTACTCCGCGTCCGTATCTTCAAGTTACACGCTCCCCCTGGGTAATGCAAAGTGAGTAACATCGGTGCAGCTCTTATGGCGAAGATCAAGGTATATTTGCCAGCTGCATTAGAAGAAAAAAAATGAACCAATGCCTTTTGTTACAGAATACAATTATTGCTAGATTCACAATATCACCATTAATTTATAGGAAAAACAACGTCTCGAACAGAGGCATTTACATCTCGTTGATTAGACCGATTCTGCTTTATGCGATTCCTGTTTGGATAAATTCAGCAATGTCCCATTTGAAGAGACTGCAGGTTCTTCAAGGTCAATTTTTAATGACTATCACAGACGCAATAGATTCAGAATTCATAACGAATTAAAAATGGATCCAATATTAATTCGGTAAAAAGCTCCCTGAAAATTTCCTTCTCAAAATTGGCTCATCAAATAATCCGCTCTTATTAAGTATTCCAAATTACAATCAAAATACGCTTTACGCGAAATAACGACCGCGATCCATTTTCTATCAAGATCTTAGTTCCTTCCCCGTCGCTAAACGACTTCACATTGACCCGGGGTACTAAATGGGAAAGTTTAGAAAGGTAACTGATCTCGACTTAAAATGAAAAAAAAATTAATAAATAAAAAGGGTAACAAATAAAAAAAAATTAATAATAATAAAGGATATTGCTTGAGGGAATTTTTTTTTTTTTTTTTTTTTACAGAGATGAGCTGGAATGATGAACAAACAAATCAAATAACGAAGGATAAAATGAATATTGCAATTAAAAAAAGGACTATTTAAGGTGGTTTTAAACTTCGATTCCATTTTGAAGTTGCATTTGTTAGTAAACAAACTCTGCCCTCTTTCCTTTCTTCTTTATTATTCATGATCAGTTTTCTATTGTAACCAGCTATTTATTTTCTTTTTACCGTCATATTTTTCTTAAATTAGATTTGAAATAAATTTTTATTATTAATTATTTTTAAATTTTGAATTTGATTTTACTAATCCTAATTATTTCTTTTTTATTCTCTTTACAGAGCATGAGCACTAAAATTTTCTTTTTTTTAATTTTAATATTATTGGATTTCTATAATTATGTAGATTTTAAAATAAAAATTATGATATAGAGGCACAGGGCTATTACCCTAGGTACTCCAAATAAACATCAGCCGTTACGTTACTTTACAATTATAATAAAATCCTCTTTACAACGAGAAGTTTGTGGTATTCTATTTTAAAACTATAGCATTTAAAGAACACTATTATTTTAACACTATTATTTTATACTAACACTAACACTTGATGAAAAGTCCAACTGCTTGTAAAATTTCTTATTTCATTTCTTTAAAAAAAAATTATACTTTTTCATAGTACATTTTTTGACTTTTGTACTTATAGTTTTATAATGTTGCTTTCATTATCATACTTTTAGTATTTTCAAAATCTAAAGGAAAATAATATATAAAACAAGTAATATAAAAAGGCCAATTCCTACTTCCGCTATACTGCAGAAAGTCCTTTATAAATAATTTTCAATCATTTTTTTTTTTTTTATCTGGCGCTATCTTACATGCAACTTAAATCTAAAAAAAAAATAAAATTAATTAATTGAATTTAATTAATGAATTAATATTTGAAAAAACTATATTAACATCAAGTCTCATCCACTGCAAGTTAAAAAAAATGTATTTGAACTTGAGTGGATGAATAAAAAGTATTTTATTAACGATTGAAAATTTGAACAAGATATATATATAGGGATAGAGTGAGCTAATAGAATGAATTGAATAATTGAGTATTGAGAGTAAAAGAGTATAATAGTAAGATTTTTTTCTTTGAATTATTTTATTCGAATTTAAAAAATAATAATAAAACAATGTAATTGTTTTCTATTGAATAAAATTATAATTGTTTCTACCAAATTAGTAGGCTTTTATATTAAATTTCCTATTGTTTCAAATAATGAGATTTTCAATTAATAGTTGTTATGCATAAGCATTATTCGTTGTTATTCACCTTTAAACCCTTAAATTAACAATCACACGATCTTAGAAACAACTAGCTACACCGTCTACCCAACACACACATTAGCCATTAAGAATTCCACAATAACCCATACCACATTTAAACTTGCAGGTTCGAATAACACCAGAGACTTATATGAGTTGGAAAAGGAAACATACCCACAAACAAATTTCCTGATTTTATATATAAACAAAAGTATAGTTATTAGAATTTACAATTTATGTTTGAAATAAATCTTACATTTAGTGTTTCGGAATATGGAAATTTCTATAATGCATTGATCAAATATAAATGCATACACATTGCCACAATAGCAATTACTAATTTAAGAAAATGTGAGTGTTCCTGCATCTCATTACTTGCTGCAATTGCTGGCGAGTAGGGGCCCTTTTTTTTAAATTTGGTTATTTAGTTTTGAATTAATGAGTGTCACATACGTGAGTCGGGCGTACGGGAAACTGGTCACCTTGAAGCAGGATAAGGAACTTCCGTTCTCTAACGACGCGGTAGCTAACTCGCTGTGTATCATCTTTCGGGGGAAAGCATCTCCATTCTGATCCACCGTCCCCTCACTGCAATGAAATATAATCTCCCTTGTCGCGCTGAACAGCAGTGAGGGCCTCATTCTCCTTTCCAATTTTGGTTCTCAGCCAGCTCCCGAGAACCCCCTCTCTCATAGTCTCTATTTTTTCTTTAAATCAGCCATTTGTGGGAGCGATTGCTGACACTGAATCAAGACGAAGAGGCTGCAATTCCCTTTTGTACTGTTTTTCAAAGCAACATATCAGCCGCCAAGGGAGTCTATTTTCGTTCGCCAAAGATACCCCATCCATAAAAATTAGAGCATAGGTAACCAGAGTCTTAAATGTCTTGGTAAACTGTCGCTCTTGACCATCCGGCACTTTGAAGTTTCGCATGACTCTCGCCAATTAAAACATCTTCCCAGAGCCACAGTTGTGGCAAAAGACCTGCAAATACCAGAAACGGGTCATCTCTTTGAAAAAATCGGATTCGCATCTGGTAAGAGCTAGAGACCGTCGCATACACCCTTCCAAGGGACGCACGTAAAATATACTATCACAACACAAGAATAATATAAAAATTACATAAAATTTTACTTTAATACAAAAAAAAAAAAACATAGTCTTAAGAGAAGCGTCACAATTACAGTGATTATGGATTAATAATTATATATTAGTAATAACCTTAATACTAAAAAGTAATAACATTTTTTTAGTAATTTTTAATAATTTATTTTGTGATAAATTTATTTATTCTAATCATAATTTTTAGGATATTTTTTTCAAGAAAAACATCTTAAATTCCAAAAACATTTCCTGCCTTATTTTTAAATATTTAACATTTTCAAATTATTTCCTCTTGAAAACCGTTAACTTGTGTCCAAGGTTTTTACATGTATACGGAGTGCATGGTAAACCCTTTTCCTTGAAATAGTTTACTATCATAGAAAAGTACAGCCATGCAAGTGAGACTATTTTTTATTAAAGAAACTACTAATATCAATATTCCTAGAGACAAATTTTTAAAGATAGTAACCGAAAGCAAAAGGACATAGAGTAAAATTCCCTGACAAAAAGTTGCTGAGTGTTATATGAACTATCAAGAAATTACATTTGGAATACCCGGATACGATAAAATGTTACTTATCTACTTCAAAATGTTCGAAATCTTAACAATTTAGAATATTTGCATATGTAGTTTTTATTCGATAAAAAAGAATTAAAAAATTACGTTGTTTAAAAATATTTCTCAACATTGGTCGCTTAAAGACGTCGGTTATCGAACTACTTTATGCCCTTTTAATGAGGAAATGAATGAAATAATGAATGAAACCACTGTCTTCGAATCTCCAAAGCATGTTACTGGCAAACTGAAAAATCAATTTGCAGTGGGATTGAATGAATTCTTAGAAGTGAAGTTTTGAAAGATACTTTTACTACGTAAGTTACACTCTTTTCAGATAAAATAATAAATTATTCTATTATTTATTTTGAAAATTGAACAAAAGGAAGCTTTTTTAAAAAATCTAAAAATTACGATGTATAAGAACAAGTAATTGAAATAACTTCTCAATCAAAATAAAATAAATTAACAAATAATTTAAATAAGGGCCTTAACTTAAAAAAATTATCTGCATCATGCGAAAGAGAAAACCCTAATACCACTTTTATCCGAATAAGCAGAAAATTACCACTTTCTTTTATGTTTCCACTTAAAGAAGATGAACGAGACTGGAGCACTACCTGGCGGACACTTGTTAGAGGGTTTCCTCTCTAATTAGAAATCACTTAGTCGATTCTGGCGTAGTCACATTTGAAGGAACCAATGTCATGATAATGGCCTTTTTCTAAAAATTAAAATCCAGGAAGTAATAATTGGAGTTCCTGCACTATTAAAGTCAATAGAAAAGAAGCATTTTTTTTTTATCAGCTGCAGATTTCTTTTTATTATTTGTTGAATACAAAAATTGTTTCGCATTAAAAATATTAATGTCTTGAATAAAAACATGCAGTTAATTATTCAGTAAAATATTAATTGATTGTAATTCCCTCGGGAATTTTTTAATTGTTCATCTTTTTAATTGCAGTGCATTTAACTTGTCTTTTAAATTTTCACTCAAATTACCGAGAGTGATTAGCGACAGAACTCTTAACTCGCTACATTACTGAATAGCTTTTATCTCATGGAACATTGAGTTTAAAAATAATAGTTTCATTACGCTGATAAAAAAAATTATTTATTTTTTTTTTTACTAAATTTTTTTTTTCTTAATTTATTTAAAAAAATAATTACAGTATATTTTTAGAAAACCATTTTAATTTCGCGTTGGACAGAATTTAGAATTTTCATTAGACTGATATGTACAGAAATAATGTAATGGAATATATTTCAGTAGAAATGCTTTACGGTAAGAGATAATAGAGAGTTTTTGCATACCGTACGTTAGTTACCGTAGGACGTCCGTTAGCTTTTTCTCCCTAGTGCGCATGCTCATAGGAAACTGCGCATGCCCGCTAGGGAGAAAAAGCTAACGGACGTACTACGGTAACTAACGTGCGGTATGCAAAAACTCTCTATTAAAAGGATATTTTAACGCAACAAATGATCACATGATATAAAGCATTTCATTCGTATAATATTGTGTACTGCCGTGTACATAAAAGTCATATGTCAATACATATATATCGTGCTGGATATTCATATAATTATGCATATCAGAAAGTTTCCTACACTTTTAGAAAATAAACTAATTTAAAGTTTTAAATTAATAAGATATTTATCCACTTTTAGCCAAGTTGTTGTTTTTCTTATTAAATAAAATTTTCCCGTGTGTAATATAAATGTGATATTGATTTAAATCCATTTTTAATCCCTTTAATAATATGAAAATTAATGATTTTTAGAATAAAAATTATTCCTTTGCATTTATAGATTTATAGATAAAAATTATTTATTTGCATTTATTTCACACAGAATATTAAGAAACATCCCTTGAAGTTATAGAAGGGAGAGTTATTATCTATTGGGAATACTTTCAGGAAAAACTTTCGTGCCAGCTAGCTTAATCCTGAGAATAAATTAAAATTTTACCCAAGATGTTCACCCACACTATCATAATCATGAATTGGCTACAAAGTAGGCAGCAATTCGGATCTTCCATACTTAATTATAATTCAACAAACTTCAGGCTAAATTTTGTCTGTCTCTTTATTTATTTTCAAAAAAGTCTCTTTTGCAGGGATCCTTTTTAAAAAGATATAACTGCATTTATATTTTTACATTATTTCAATAATAAAATTTAAATGCATTTTCAATTTTTCATCAATTAGATTTTTTTCTCAAATGCTATAACAGTTATACAGATAATCTATTTCGTATCTATTTCCATTCCATAATTATATTTTTCTATTATTGTTATAAAAACTTATACAAATTTTTACTAGTGATAGTTTTTAACAGAAAAATGTTTAATCTTTTCAAGACTTTATTGGTATTCTTCAAGTATTCACTTTTGCATTATTAATTCTTAAATAAATAATTAAAAAAAATTACAACATTGTAATAAATTTATCAACTAAATTTTAAATTTAAATTAATGCATTTATTATTGTTGTTTTCACAAGCTTTTCTTTCAATAAATACTTTTTTTCGTACTAAAAATTGTTAGTGACTGAAAGAAATGTATTTCTGATTCATATTCCTCAAATTCTATAATTTTTGATAAACCAATTGTAACAGGGGATTATATATAAATATCAATGAAGTAGCAATTGTTTAAATGCAGGTTATATATAAATAGCAATAATCAAATAGGAAAATAAAAAATCAAATATTCAAAGAATTAAATTAAATAAAATTATATAAATAATGTTGGGAGGATTTAAAACACATTTTTATTACAAAACACGTTTTTAATGGTTATGTGAAATTGTAAATTTTTTTTCAAAGATAAGTGATTAATAATGTGAATAATAAGTGATTTTAAGCTCTATTATGCTATTTAAAAATTTATATAATTTGATACGTAAAAAAATTTATTATTTGTGGGAATATAAAAATTCACTTAAAATATTTGTAGTCTTTTAAGAGTTATATGCTCCAAACCATCGAAATTTTTTCGTGGCTGATTTAAAAAAAATTCAAATGAATTTATAAAATGAGAATAATAAAATAATACATTCTGCAATAATTATCAACTATTTTTTTCAGGGATACAATGTTTACAAATAGTATACTGATTTATATCAAAGTAAATTATGGGGATTTATCAAAAGCCATTAAAAAAGGTTATACGTAATATAAAATCAAGTAGATATGTAATTGATATTATTCTAAGAAATTCAATAAACGAATATATTAATTAAAAACTTGACTTCAATATTAATTTAATTAAATTCACTCATCTACAGTTACAATACAGTGATCCGCAACCACGCTTGATCATCGGCAAATGAAACAGATATTAATAATATATATATATATGTACATATAAATTTACCAATTAAAGTAGGATGTTTAAATGGTAAGTAAATTGGTATAAATCAACAGTATACAGTTACTGATTTAATAGTGAGATTATCAATTGATTATTTTTTTAAATACTTAGAACTCGGTAAATGTGACGAGAAAATTGTTATACAGGCATCTGATGAAACGAAAAAATCAATAAAGCAGTAAAGTAATTAAAGTACATCGTTAAAGTAAATTAATCAATACATTAATTGATAATGTAATAATAAAATAATTCTAATTATATTTCGAAATAAAAGTTTTTATAACTTCATTTCAAACCGATAAAAAATTAGCAAATTAGAGCAAAAAACCTTTAAAATATAAATATAAGATGAAAATAATTATTCTGAAATTATTAATATTGTATTAATGTAGTGTTATTATTAATGTAAAGAAACAAAATATAAATTGAAAAGTAAATGAGTATTATATAATGTTAATAAATTTTACATGACACCATAGTACTGGTTATATCCATTATTCTTATAAATTAAGAGAAGTGCTACAATTAAATATCAATAGTGTTAATTACTTTGTAAATGGCATAGATAAAGATTTATTTGCATAGTAAATGGCTACATGAACTATAAAAATTATCAATTTAATAAATCGTTAATGAAATAACATTATACAGGGTAAAATTAAAACTCCACTTTCAAAATGCTGTAAAAAAAGTACCAATCATCACAATGAGTTCAATTTTGAAGATACTTGAAGAAAGGGGAAACGGTATGGCATCCAAAAAAAGTTCTAAATTGTATTAATAGATGGAACTGTAAGTGGCATAAAGAAAGTGAATTCGGCTGCCAGTAATATTTTGAATCGAAATGACAACATATTTTTCATGAGTTGCACATTAAACCAACTGTAGTGTTTAATGTGCTTGATTGTTTTGGTTTTTGATGGAAAAAATGAATTCAAGTCATTCAACAGTTGAGACATTGTCTGTGGAAAAGCCCCATCCACCATGGCGAGGTCATACCAAATTGGATAGGAAATTTGGTGGAATTGTTTTTGATGTCATACCATTTCCTCCTTCTTCAAGTATCTTCAGTTCAAATTTGAACTCATTCTGAAGAGTGGTTCTTTTTTTACAGCATTTTGAAAGTGGGACTTTAATTCTATCACCCAGTATATATAATGATTAATTAAATAACAAATATGGAAATATAAATAATAAGATGTGTAAAAAACAAACAAACAAATTTTTAAAATTCTATTCAGTGATTATTGAGAAACAGAATATTTGATGCGGAAAACTAATTTTACATTCAAAAGACAGAAATTTGAAAATTAAAAAAAAAAATAAAATAGTTATAATAGCACTTGGATTTTGAAAGCATGTATTTCCAATGTAAAATGATATACTTGATGGCATAAATCCCTCTACCTCTGTGCTTCTCATGATCCCATGACAATTTTAATCTGTTGGATATCATCACATTCGAAATCAAGTCTAAAAATAGATATAGAAAGATAATAGATTCCCACAGTTTAAAGGGGAATTTCTTATGAAAATTTCTGTCTTGCGCTTTGTTATTGTGGATATCTCAACATATACCCTAATTTGATCTCATTATGTAGCCTAATATTTTTTACAAAGCGTATTTATATAAGCTATTTACATCAAACTTATTCCGAAATTGTTAAAAAAATAAATTAAAAAACCTCAAAAATTCTAATCGAAATGTTTGTACTAAACACTCTTTGGTTTTGGCAGGTTTGCGAAATGTGACTTAGGGATCTAGCTGTGCAAAATCAAAAAATTAAGACTTAACCAGAGTCTATTAAAGAACTGCAGTTAAGTTCAACGCAAAATCAAAGTGTTTTCGAAACTTCGAAAAAGGATTAAAAGGAAGGATTAAAAGAAATGAAAGCGTTTACTTTTTCGAATACATTAAGATAGGGTAGGTAAAATTAGTAGGTAAAGTAGTAGTAGGTAGGTATTTTAGGTAAAATTTAATAATTTTTAATAGAATAGCTTGCAAGACAATATTATTTTTTAAAGATGAATGTGTGTTCAACTGAATAATACACCATTCATCACAAACATTCATAGAACAACCTTGAGTACGAGCTTTATTCTCTCAAAAAGGTGATTAAAACCCCAAAGTAAGTGAGCTGTGTGGCGCTGCCATCCACCCACTCAGTGAATGAGACGTAATTAGGAAATTGATGGGAATTGTGTAATTTTAAATTTATGTATTTTGTGTTTATAAATTTGGTTGCAAATTATGTCTTTTTTTTTTTTTTTTTTTTTTTTTTTTTTTGTCATTGTATTTTGATATTCATAAAGTTGCATTATGTTAAATTATGTGTGAAACATTTTCAAATCCTGATTAATAATAGTAATAAAAAAAAAGGAAAAGAGGAAAAAGAAGAAAGAAAACTGTCTTAAATTGTGCCTTTTTTATCCAAACTCAGTTCTTGGTTGGGGTTGTTGTTTGACTTCCGGTGGTCAGGGTAGAAGATGGCTGCCCCCATGAAGTACGAATTGAGCCTCAGGCTCCGTTCTCTCCGGATGGAACCGGGATCTCGACCAATCAAGGCCTTTAATGACGTCAGCTATGACGCGGTCATGGTTCGGGCTTATAAGCGGTGGTGGAGAGAGGTTGTGGCTTTTTTTTTTTTTTTGACTGAGACTGGACGATGGAGATATAGAAATTGAAAACGGAAAAAGGAGGGTTAGCTGCTGCACCAGATAATGGATTCTGCTGCAAGACAATCCAAGATGATCAGGGATTGAGACATCACTGCAGCAAAGGGCGACAGAAATTGTGCTTAGTAAGGAAAAGCACAATCTGTTTTTGTATTTATGACGAGTATGCCATTTGGGATTTGCCGTTACAGTCGAGGTTTTAGCGGGCGAGAGGTTCAACGTTCCAACGAAGAAGAGATGAGTACTCGTTTGAATATTTGATTTCTCTTTGCAATATTTTATCATATCCTTTGAACATTGTATTTTTAATGTATTCAGTTTTCAGATACAGATTCTGAATAACTCTAAAGTGATATTGAGTGCTCAGTGCGAGTTCAGCGCACATTCCTCCGTCCTTTTTGCGTATGAACTCAACAGACAGAATTTAGTGCCTCGTCCTTTTCTTGTATTTAAATTGCTTGTGATAGATATGAGTGAAAGTTAAATTACAAGAATTGATTTAATTTCTATTTTATCTAATGCATTGTGTTAAGTTAAATCTAAATATTATGTGTATATGTATTAGAATGATATTGGTGGGGCCCTTGGTTTGCAATTAGTCAAAGTTAATTCATTTGCTTATACCTAATTTTGTTATAATAAATCTAATGTCTATGATTGTATGTTTCCTGAGTATTATTTCCTGCAGACATTGCACACCATGCTGATTGCCGCTTAGGTAAAATTTTAACTTCCTGGGATAATACAACGCATTTAATTCTCTAATAGTGTCTGATTTGCTTTGCTTTATATTCGAGATTATAAATAATAGTTTAATTAATTAAATCTCTAGATAGCAACACGACAGAGCAACGCAAATAGTGATCGGAGCTCTTTAATCTTTTAAAATATTAGTTCACAAAACATTCTATGTGATTTTTCTATAATTCTGTCCCGTTATATTTTACAAAATATTAAAGTATTATAGTTAGAATTTAAAAGGAGAAATGGTTAAAAAATAGTATAAAAATTCCATCTTCGATAACTCTTCTATCAAAAGTATCTTTTAATTTAAAACATTACTTTAAAAAAATATTTTAAAAGTAATTCATCGTAATTTCCCACCTAGGTCTAGGTCTATTTTTTCAGCAATTACTTATTAGTCAACATAGTTATCCCTCCTCAGCCTTCTGCATTTTTTACAGTTTCCTCTTCGGATTTCGTATAGCTTCGCAAATAATATAGAGTTTTTGCATAACGCTTATTTATCGTCCGTTATTTTTTCTCCCCAGCGTGCATGCTCATAGGAAACATTGTACTATTGCGCATGCATATCTGTAATATTGCATTACTGCGCATGCGATTTGAAAGCATTTCTGATGAACAAACATGGCTGCAAACTGATGAATGTATGAGGTAGTTGACTAACTGTCACACGGCAAGCAGAAATTAAACGCTATAGATTTCATTCAAATAAATTAAAATATTTCTTAGATTAGTCTAGGATCTTGTACAAAGAAAAAATGGGAAATGTGCGAACAACTAATCTTAAATAAATTTTTTTTTTTTTTTTTTTTTACTAATCAGCGGAATCATCAACAATGAAGAGCAACGATGACACATATACGATCTTCTACGAATCACGAAAGTAAGTTTTCCAGTTTATTTTTTATTTAAAAAATTTTCTATAATGTAGTTTAATTTCTTAACATAATTATATTTATTGCTAATTAATTCTAAAATTCTCTTTTCATTGCTCGTTGTCTTTTCACCATTGTTGGTTTGGGCTCATCTTCAAAGACTCATATTTTACTTTCTTGTCGTGTTGGAACGTCAAAAAACGGTATGTAAGTTTCATCATTAGTTATGATTTTAGAAATAAGGTGGTGTCCACCATCGTTAAGTAATTTTATGGTTTCTTTGAAGATTCTGACACACTCCGTTTTTTGGTGTTCTGTTAAATTATGGGGGTGGGGGCAACGACAAACTAATTTATTCATATGCGGTTCTTCATGAATAAATCTATATATAGCCGCTTATCCAATATTAAGTTTCTTCTGTATCATTTGATAAATGCAGCGATTATCATCGACTAACATTTTTCCTATGGCCGACACATTTTCTGGAACTACAGCTGATGAAGGTCTTCCTGTGTGTTCTTGATCCAGCAGAAAACTTCGACCTCTACGAAATTCTGTAAACCATCTAAATTCAGTTGAACGAGATGGAGCTTCGTCTCCATATGCTAGCTGTAGACGTTGAAGGCATTCTTCTTGATTTAACCCCACTTTAAAATCATAGAAAATCATAGCGCGTAAAATTATCCAGATTTGTTTGTTCGATGTACTGGTATAAATTGCAGAAATTGTATTATGAATGTTAAAACATTTAAAATACATTTATATGTAAATATGAATTCAACTATAGAATTTATTTTTAACTAAGCGAATTAAATTTAGATATATGTTCTGTAATATTGTTGAGAAGAACCGAATCTAATCGTAATGATCATCAACTCATTGGAAAATTTGTTGAAGGTGATATATATATATATAAATCTATCCGAAAATTTAGGAAAAAAGAATTTTATCAATTTATATATATATAAATCTATCCGAAAATTTAGGAAAAAAGAATTTTATCAATTTATATATAAATCTAAACTTCCAAAAAATTGCCTTTAAAGAAATAAATCATGGACTTTATCGATTTTCGTAAGTTGGAAAACTTGATAAAAAAAAAAGAATTTTAAAGAGGAATGCAAAATCATTCAATGTAAAGTATTTCTGATATTCTGTAAAATATTTTCACTTCATCGTCACTTAGCATTGAAACATCATCACTTAGCAAGACAAGCGCTTCAGAACCAGTATGTTTACAGTAATAACGGATTATTAACTGCCAACTCTAAATTATTCCATGGATTATGTACACAACAACGTTATTAAAAATGGCAATCAGTTTCGAAATGGCATGAATGACCGACCAGTATTCAAAGTTACAATAATTTTCTATGTGAATATTTCGTTTCCTTCTTGCTATTATTATTAAAGAAAGAAAATCAGAAATGTTTT
>BPLQ01000827.1:0-24683 GCA_021605075.1 Caerostris darwini | reverse complement strand
TATTAAGAAAAACCCATTATCCAAAGGAGAGTGTTGAATTAATTTATATTTCATTTTTAGTAATAAAAGCTATTTACATATATTGTAAGTTATGATTTACCCATTGAAATACTTATGATTACCCAATTTCTCTGTGTGATCCTTATAATTACCCATTGTAATCGTTGTGATTACCCAATCGTCATAATGTACCCATTGTGACGATTAGAGTGATTCATGACGGATAGTGAAAGTAAGTACCTTATTTTGCAATTTCACAAATATTTGCGAATAGCTTCAACATGGATATTTTTCCTAAATCCCTATCAAAACAGAATATACTTTTTATACCATACCTTAATTCATATAACGTAGAAAAAATACTAAAAATAAAACTCTTAAACTCTATGACAATCAAATTTTCTTCGTTATCAAATCATATATATTAACACATCAAAAAATGTTTTTTCATTTCGTATTGCTTCTCTGTTCTAAAAGACTTCTATTTATTTCTACAATTAAATAAAAATACATATTCTTACCTGCAGGCAATTGAAGATCAAATAACTCTTTTTTACACAATTTTACTAAATATGTTGCACCAAAGTTCAAGGAAAAGACACAATTGAAATCCTTCCTTCATTGAGTCTACAATGAAGGAAGGTCTTCATTCCTGTCATTCCTGTCTGGTTCTGGATCGACAATAGGTGTCCAATACTTGTAGCAGCCGGTGTCCACCTAATAGTTACACCCCGTTCCCCATTCGGGGCAGAAGCATGCATGGCAATCATGACAATCACATTATCAAATTGTTTCTATTAAAACACAGAAAACGAATTATATAATTTTTCGTTTCGTATTGTTTTAAAGATTTATCTTCTCTAAAACCCTTCTATATTTAAATAATAAAAAAATTTACCTACAAAGCACATAGGTAAAATAATTAATATAAAAAAAAAATTAAGTCAATTCCTACTTTTTTTTCACTATATTGCAGGAAGTCCTTTATAAATAATTTTCATTCATTTTTTGAAGTTTATCTGGTGCCATCTGTTGGTAGATACATGCAACATAAATCTAAAAAACACTAAAATTAATTAATTTAATTTAATTACTGAATCAATATTTGAGAAAACTGTATTAACATCCAGTGTCATCCACTACAAGTTCAAAAGAAAATGTATTTGAACTTAAGGGGATGAATAAAAAGTATTTTATGAACGATTGAAAATTTGAACAAGATATATATAGGGAGAGTGTGAACTAATAAAAGGAATTGAATAACTCTTTTTACACAATTTTACTGAACACGTTATACCGAAGCTCTAGGAAAAGACACTAAAAATTGAAATTCTCCCTTCATTGAGTCTACACGTCCCTGTCTGGTTCTGGATCGACAATAGGTGTCCAATACTTGTAGCAGCCGGTGTCCACCTAATCGCTGCTCACCGTCCCTCGTTAGGGGGCAGGGGCATACGTCCATAATAAGAGTCGTGCCTCTAACGAGAGGAGGGTACTTATCAAAGCCACATAATATATAATGGACCAGGTTTCAGTCGGCGGACGAATTCGCTCTAACGACCTGGCTTCATAGATCACAAGTGTCGGCCAATCAGAGTTTAACGTTGCACTAATGGCATTCGCATGATCAGAAAAGCGAGGAACGTTTAATTTGTCAAATCTGCTGTGAATGGTACCTTGTAAATAAGCTCCACAGTGGGATTCAGGTAATAAAATGTCGTGTTTATTCCCTAAACCTCCTGAACACCTTTAACCTTGGGAATGAAACAAATTGTTTTGTATTATTGAAAAAAAAAATTTAATAATATATACAATAAAAATGTTGTTACATTTTTAATAAAATATATATATTTGTATTATATATTATTTTATTTTTTTATCGCAAAAAATGCTATTTTAATATTGAGGGATGTTGAAGATTGCATTTGGTTTTCAAAAATGCAGCAAATATCAGAGAACTTGCAATTACACGGCTAAATATAGCCTGAAAGCATACTTTCGCGATTCGTAGAAGGTCAAACATGGGCGTTTAGTGAACATCATCGTAGTTGAGCATTTGCTGATCATACTTTTCAACCGAACTATATACACCGTACTTTTTCAACTTTTTTTTTCTTCCAAAGAAACTTTTAAACAAATTTTTGATCTAAGTAATCTTATAATCTATCTAAAATAATTTTATAGATTTCTGCTTAGCACTCCAAGTTTACATCGTCTTGCATCTTACATTTATATAGCAGATGCCCCACTATCACTCCGTTATTTAAACACATGCGCAGTATGTGTACAATGCAACTGATACGTCTGCGCTATAGGCAGAAAAATAACGGAATGGATGATAACGGTTTCCAAAAACATTCTAATGTAATATCATTTTCGATTTTAAAATTATCTGTATAAATTATAAATAATATTCACTGCCTTATGTATAATACGTATATTTGCAGATTTTTTTTCCATTTTTTTGGTCTGCATTTTTTACTTCAATAATTTTTTTTAAATTTTTCAATTTGAAAGCAATTTTTCATTTAACACCTGCACCCCCCCCCCACCCCCGAAAAAAAAAAGAAGAAAAGAAATAAAATTATTTTTAATTTACTGCTACAAATTCATATTGCCATCGAAAACTAAATATATATATTAAAACAAAACATTTTTTTATAAGCTAGTTAAAAAAAATTTTCAGTTTAATAAGTAATAGTTTCTAATATTTCTTTATTTTGCGTTATTTTTAGAGTGAAAATATATGCATACATATTAAAATTACTTTGAAGTTTATATGAAACAAATTCAAAGTATCATTGACAGAATAGTGATAGTAACACCGTCATGTCCATTTGTGAAAGAGAAGTATAAGAGAAATTTATACATAATTCATGATTTTATTTTAAATCAACACTTCTGAAAGTGTATTTCTTATAATGCAATTTTATTATGTCTGTCGGCTGTCTGCAGCTAGGAAACAAATTAAAAATAAGACGTGAATTCTCTGATCAGAGATTTGAGTGGTATATTCTCGAACTTTTCGTATTTTGTAAAAGCATTTTCTTATTTTACTAATGAAAATAAAACATTTTTGAAAGATTCCAGACGGTAATTTTTTTTTATGTCATGTATTTTTTATGTGTTACACTTCTCTTAATTAAATTGGAATGTAATAAATAAAATGACGAATATAGTTAAAAATAAATGAATACTTTAACCACTTAAAGAGCGAATTTTTTGATGTAAAAGGAAAAAAATGGTTAATGTTTTTCATGTTATTATATTTTATTCATCTTAAATTAATAGAAATTCAACAGGGCAGAAAAATTAGAAAAAAATAAATGTAGAAAAATTTTAATATTCATATTTATTTATTTCATGTATTAACAGGGATCGTTATGCATAAATACTAAATAGATATAAAATGATTTAATCATTCCTCTTTTCAGTTTCAATCTTCGTTTGACAGGTGCTTTTTTTTTTTTTTTTGCACTTCTATGTACACCATTAACTTTTTTGGACTTCTGTATACCATTAAAAGCCATTAACCGTTTTGGACTTCTATATACTATTACCATTAATCATTAACTCCATGTCGTAATTATTTAGCGCGTTAGGCTCTTAACCAAAAGGATGGTGGCTCGAGTTGACCTGGAGGCGTTAAATGTTTTTGGGCCTGATTGGCCGAGTGGTTAGCGCACTGGCGTTCGGTACAATAAATTTCGGGTTCGAGTCCTAAGTGATAGTGCTGAGTGAGTAACGTCAGTGCGGTGCCTGCCTTAAGGTCTCAAAGACAATTGTCTAAGTGTTTCCAGCTGCATTAGAACGAAAAAAATATACCAATAACATTTTTTCGATTTCTATGTACACCATTTCTATGTATACCATATTTCCATGTATATATTTCTTATATACATGGAAGTTAAAAAACATATTAATGTTTTTTAACATCCATGTATACCTTTAACCATTTTTTGGACTTCTATATATGCCATATGAGGATGGAGAGCGAACAGTACTTCCTGGTTGGACTTTTAGTAATAAATACCTCTTAAACAATAGAAAACAGTCGCACCAGACAGTTTGACTGCTCGTGCGAAACCCTTAAACATGATGTCACAATAGCCATCCTGCCTCCTCGTTTTTGAAAACGGTGATTTAAATTGATTTCACCAACAGATGTGAGTCTGGGCTTTTCTAAATGTTAATTATGCAGATCAATCAATGATTATAGATGATGATATAGAGAATTTACTTACTGGATGAACTTTTAGTAATAAATGCCTTGTAAACGATAGAAAATACACTCATCAGACAATTGACTGCTCGTGCGAAACCCTTAAACATAAAGTCACAATAGCCATCCTGTCTCTGCATTTTTTAAACACTGATTTAAATGGATTTCAGAGACGTATGTAACTCTGAGACTTTCTAAATGTTAATTATGCAGATATACCACTGGATTATGTGCAAGTAAAATAATAAATTAAGCATTATTTTAATGCACATATTTTGTGCATTATTCATTTCATTTTGTGCATTATTTTAACGCATTTTGTGCATTATTATCATATTTAATGCATATATTTTGTAGAATAACTGTAAATAAATTTGAAATAAATATGGTTAGTACAATATTTATTACTGACCAGTACATTTTATTAAAGGAATAATATTTCAAATGAATTGCTGAAATCTTCACGAAATGTATTTAAAACCTATGAATTTCAGAAGATATATCTCATGACTTTAGTTATCATCAAACTTTATATCCGACTATTGACAAGCGTGAAGGGAAAATGCATACATATCTCTATTTCAGTGAACCGAAGGACTGATTTCCGCATCTTTTCTGAAACTTTCTTGATTTAAAATCGTTAAAATTCCATTGCATTTTATAAATCCTAAGAAATATGACCACCGTTTATTTGATTATCGATTTTTGGAGAAATGCAATTATTTTCAACGTCCATATTCTTGAATATAACTTAAAAGATTCTTGAAAATATCTTAAAATATATAGCTGTTTTAATATCCTCATTCGGTGAACTAATTACTTTCTGAATTTTAATGGGCATGTCGTTATTTATTAATGTAGATATCAATAATTGCCAAAATAACTTGTTAGTTTGGTTTCATCAGATGAAACGGTTTGCGGATTTTCTATTTGTTTTCATTTAATTGAAGTTACTTTTGCTGAAATTGGGAATAATTTATGATCAAATCAAGATTTTATGTTTCAATTCCAATTTCAGCTTAGAAAATATATTGACAAGTGATTAAAAATTGAATTATATAAATATTTCTATTTCAAATTATTGACAGTCTTAGTTCATATCGAAGAAGCTACTGTTTCGTAATTCATCATTAAGTACTTGTTGTTCGCCCAACCAATAAAAGTACACATTTTGTAGTTTTTTCCTATGTATTTTACCAAATTATTTCGTGCCATTTAATTTACATTATTAGAAATATTCTTTTATTAATAGAATCTTAATTGTAATAAGAGTTGGAATGCAATTTAATAAGCAATTTTGGTGACAAAATGATTTTTCTGGATAAAATACCAAGCGTAACATTTTCAGTTTATGCATATTCCAAATTCGAAAGAAAGCTTTAGTGCTTTATTTATAATGGATATCTCAATAATTGCCAAAATAACTTGTTAGTTCGGTTTCATCAGATAAAACGATTTGTGGATTTTCTATCTGTTTTCATTTGTGCTAAATTGTGAGGATTTATGATCAAATCAAGATCTTCTGTTTCAATCCTCAATTTCTGTTTAGAAAATATATTGACAAGGGATTAAAAATTGAATTACGTAAACACTCCTACTTCAAATAGATGGCAAGTGATATCGGAGAATACACAATTTCATGATTTATAATTAAGCACTTGTTGTTTGCCCAATGAATGATTCGTACTTTTTAATTTACAATGATGCAGAATTTAAAAAATATTTTTTTATTAATAAAATATTAATTGTAATAAGGGCTGGAATGCAGTTCAATAAACAGTTTTGGTGACAAAATGTTTTTTCATGATAATATACCAAATACAAGATCTTTACTTTGGGTATATTCCATAATTGTAAAAAATGTGCCCATATGTGCCTAATTTGACAATTTTGAAAATTGTGCTTTTTTGAAATAATAAAGCATAATTTTAAATAATTAAATAATAGTTATCATATTAAATAATAATTAAATAATAATAGCGATTTATGGCTTTAATTGATCTTTGTAAAGGGACTAAAAAATCAGTAAATTTGTGTTTTTACCATCAGCAATAACCAGTTTTTAACCAATTTACAATTTTGTTTTTGTAACAACAATAACAATATTTTTATATCATATAGGATTCAAAGTCAATAAAATATTTATTATTTAAAACAAATTACGAAGTTTTTCGAACTATTTTATTGAATATTGAAATAGTATTTATGTTTCTCGTACAAACTTAGCATATTAATCATAACCATTTCATTGATAATAACACTATTAGAACAAATGCCAAATGATTATGATATTGAAAATATTTATTGTTTAACATCAAACTTTTTCACTTTAGTATACACCACTTGTGCACAATACTATGTGCACTCTAACCACGGTATACATTATATTGTGTAACGCAATATATTCTGTCCATGCATAATAACAAAGGCATACAATATACTTTGTGATACTGTATATAATAACATTGGTATACTGTATATATTGTATATAACAATATATTACTGTATATATTGTATATAACAATATTGATATATAATAAACTTTGTATTACTGTATATAATGACTTTGTATCAGAATCCATTATAAATCTATTTTGAAAGTCCATTATCTGTTAATGTTAAGTTTATTGAAGTAGAAATTGCATATGCAACGTATGTCATTTGTTTTATAGTAATTATTATACCTAATATGTATAATACATAGAAATGCAACAAACTTCAAAAGTTCACTTTTTAAAAAATTATTAAGTTATAATATTCATGTATTCGAGAATATAGATCTGTGCAGAGTCAGAACTTTATGAGTGCAGAGCATGGAAATAAGCATTTTTAAAATGTACTATATTTCTTCGAACACAAAGTGAAGACCCAAATCCGTATTGACAAATACATCAAATATTCTACGCCCCCCTAAGATATATTTCCGGTAGAGCCCATGAAAACATAATCATCGGATTTCGAAATGATCTTCAACAACCTTCGTTGTCAAAAGAATTCTTGTCCTCAACTCGATTCTAGGAATTCATGATTTACCAAACGTCAAGAGCCTAGAGCTACAGAGTAGAGAAGAGAAATGAGAAAAATATCGTGGCCTCATCTTGCAATATATTCAGTAGCATAAATATTATTTCATTTTCGAATAGGAGAGTTTTCGGGGAGTGACGCTGCAAGCTCTTTCTCAAGAAGAACCATGTCTTTTGCCAGAAGCATTTCTCAGAGAGTTTTGAATATGATGACATTTTTCCTGACTGGCGCTTGTTAGCAGCGTGAGGAGAGTTTTCTATGAGGACAGACAGAAGAGAAAAAGAAAATTCGTTCGTCACATCCGCCTTTTGACACAACAGCACCCTGAAAAATAAAATAAAATGAATAAAAAAGTAAAAAAGATATCTCTTTTCTAGAGAAATGTTGCAAAAAAGTTGCCTTATTTGAGTAAAGCTTATTCGAGGAATAAAGCGACTAGTTGGCGGCACCTTACATACCAAAAAAGGCTTCCCTTCCCCCCCATTCCCATGTTAGATTTTCGACTCACGTACGGTCGCACTAGAGCCAGTTACGTTCGTCTTTCAAACACCACCGTGATTGGCTAAGGGGACAAAAAAGAAGGGATAGAAATAAAATGATGGGGGGAGGGAAAATAACATTAGAAAAGCGTTAGATCTTAAAGGTTCCGTTAGAGTTTCTTTGGTTTTTTTCCACCAATGTAAATACCAGAAGATCTGGAATCAAAATGCCAAGGAATGTTGTTGTAAAAGAAACTTAACCTCTCTTCCAATGGGCTGTATGAAAACACATCACGTCTTGCTTACTACTAATGGTTAGGTCGCCTTGAAATGAAATTACGAAGAATGTTGCATAAAAGCATTATTTCGAACAAAGAACGTTTTTAAGAAAAGGGTCACAATTTTTTTAACTTATGTCTTTTCAATGCAACTGTTCCCACTTTCCGAAAAATTGGTGGCAAAATGAAAATCGTGTTTTTTCTGGGGGAATTTGCAAGTGCAAACCTATCAAGCCACAACGCTCAAAATATCATTAGATTAGGTTTGCAGGATGAATACGGAATGAATATCCCCCTACAACCTACCTTTTTGCATTCGAAATTTATGGAAAAATAATCGAGGAAATCTTTTGGAAAATGAAAGGATTATGCTACAGAAACGTACATCATCAAGAAGTTTTCGTCAATACATAAGCGAAAATTGTGTAGAGATCCATTATAAAAATATTGGGAAAGTTCATCACATTCTAATTTTCTGAACATTATTGGAGTATAAATTTCAGATGTCATTTGTTTAATAGTGGTTATTAAACCTCATACGTGCCAAGTATGGAAAATGCTCAGTTTCATCAACATGCAAGTACCGTGGTTATTTAAAAAATAACGATTGACGCAATATTTTACTTTATTATTAAGTTAAAAGTGATTAAATAACTTTATGGGGATAATCATTAATTTAAAGCAAAATAGATTATTTATTTTTTAAATTGATAAAAAAGGTAAATATTTGATAGCATGATTTTGCACATACCATAAATTGCTAGTAAGTGCTTTTAGTCCTCCCTGTTATTTTCTTTTGCAATCTGCACTATTTCGATAAATAAAATTAACGTTTAAAAAATTATAATCTTTGTTGTGAATAGTAATTGCTATATAAATATTTTTACTCTTAAGATGGATATATTAAAAATTAAGACTTAAACCTGTATATAATTCATTACTTTATGCATGAAGCATAGGAAGTTTTTGAGAACACAAAGAGTGAGGAGATACATGTTATTCTTATTATATTAATTAAAAAATTTGAAAAAAAAATCATTGGAACAGTATTGAATTAATTTATATTTCATTATTGGTAACACAAGCTACTTACAAATATTACAAGTTTTGATTTACCAATTCTGATCCTTATGATTACCCAATTACCCATTTTGATTCTGATGATTACCCAATTACCCATTTTGATTCTTATGATTACTCAATTTCCCATTGTGATCCTTATAATTATCCCTTGTGATCCATATGATTACTCAATTTTCCATTGTGTTACTTATAATTACCCAATGATCCTTATGAATACCCAATGTGATCCTTATGATTACTGCCCCCCCTGGGGGGCGGGTCGAGTCCACCCAATTACCCTATTACCCATCGTGATTCTTATGATTACCCAATTATCAATTGTGAATACTGTGGATAAATCGATGATTTATCGCAGATAGTAAAAATAGGTTCCTTATTTCGTAATTTCTCAAAAATTTGCAAATAGAGGTAACATGGATAATTTCCCTTGGATTTTTTCATTTTTTCCAGAATATATTTTTATACCACACCTCAATTAAAAAAATATAATATTAAAAGTAATACTTTTAAACTCTATGGCAATCAAATTTTCTTCATTACCAAATCGTTTCTATTAAAACTATAAATACGAATTGTAGAATTTCTCATTTCGTGTTGTTGTAAAGATTTATCTTCTCTGCTATACAGGCCTTCTATTTATTCCCATATTTAAGTAAAAATGTTTTTTTTTGCCTTCAAAGAACATAGATAAAAATAACTCTTTTTTACACAATTTTACTAAACACGTTACACCAAAGTTCAAAGGAAAATACACTAAAAATTGAAATCCATCCTCCATTAAGTCTACACGTCCCTGTCTGGTTCTGGATCGACAATAGGTGTCCAATACTTGTAGCAGCCTGTGTCCACCTAATCGCTACTCGTTAGGGGGCATAGGCATACGGCCATAATAAGAGCCGTGCCTCTAACGAGAGGAGGGCACTTATCAAAGCCACATAATATATAATGGACCAGGTTTCAGTCGGCGGACGAATTCGCTCTAACGACCTGGCTTCATAGTTCACAAGTTTCGGCCAATCAGAGTTTAACGTTGCACTAATGGCATTTGCATGATCAGAAAAGCGAGGAACGTTTAATTTGTCAAATCTGCTGTGAATGGTACCTTGTAAATAAGCTCCCCAATTGGGATTCAGGTAATAAAATGTCCTGTTTATTCCTTAAACCTCAATCGGTAACACGCAAAAAACACCTTCCACCTTGGGAGTGAAACAAATCGTTTTATATGGTTGAAAGAAAAATCTTGAATAATATTTATAATAAAAAATCATATTTGTAATAAAATATATATATTTATATATTTGTTTTATTTGTTATATTATTTTGTAATCAAAAAATTATTTTAACATTGAATAATGTTGAAGATTGCATTTGGTTTTCAAACATTAAGCAAAAAAACAGAGAACTTGCAATTACACGGCCAAAAATAAACTTTCATAAAAATTACAGAACTTACGTAAAAAGAAATGCTGCCTCAAAATATGCCAACTGAAGTCATTTAGCTTTACTAAACATGCAGTAAACAATTTCGATAAGTCTAAAAGTATAACAATTTCTAAACTGCATTGTAAAATTTCACGATTCTCCTGCGTTAGATCATTTATTAGAAGAATTACGACGACGAGCCACTGTGCGGAATGAACTGGCCACAACCAATATATATATTATGTATCATAATGATTGGATGTGCAATTTTTTGTAATTCATAGAGAATATGAAAGACATAAGAGACTGTCTAAGACCATAATAAGATCCTCTGGAAAATACAGCTGAAGAAGAACTAGAACTGAAAAGGACAGCAGGTTACATCTATTTGCAGCTAAAGGCCAGAAAGTACAAAAGTACTATACCAACCCCCACCTACACCCCCCACCCTACATCAACCCCAACACCACCACTATTTATTAATTTAACTGGAATCACGCAAGAATTTCAGAATTTGAAAAGCAATTCTTATATCACATTACCGAAATGAATAGTTTAATTTGTCCCTCACATGTTTCATTTGCGAAGTACTCTTTACTAATAAGTTCAGTTATATTGCCAAACATTACATTTCAAAGTATTGCTTTTTATAACGAGAATGAAAGTAGCACAAAATTATCCAACAATAAACAATTTAAATCTAAATTTAAAAATTTGTGCAGAAATAAATTATATATAATATATATATATTTTTTTTTACAAATAATCAAATTATTATTTGTTTTATCTTGCCATGTTTTTAATTTGGTTGTTAGTAAAAGTCTCTGATAAAAAGTTTTGGTTCAATAACTGCATCATGCTTGCTTATTAATTTGCTCAATCAACATGAATATATTAATAGTTATGACATTTTTCGATGAATTATTCTGAAATTGATAAATATTTTTATTTCTGAAGATCTATTGAGAGAAAATAAATTAGTACGGTTTTCCACATTTTGATTGTTGTTTGCTTTTTTTGTTTGACTATATAATTGTCATTTTCTCTAAAAAGAATTCTCACACAAATCTGAATTGAACAAATCTTAGTTTATATACCTTAAAACTTTCTTTTTATAAATCACTTTTGAATTATCCAATATTACTTAAATTTGGTACAATAACATCCTTGAGGGAAAAAATATATCCTTAAGTAAATTAAAGTGTAATATTTATAAATAATCACACCATAATAAATGCACAATTATTCTATTGTAATTAATTCATTATTAATTTGTTAATCAAACATCAAAATAAATTTATGCAAAATTTATTATTCTATATGAATTGAAATTTACTGAGCTTAACCATGGGAATGAATCATTAAATTCAGTTATGTAAAGTTCTAAAGTATGATAGAATATTTATTTTACAAAATATAGCCCGAAAACATACTTTCGCGACTCGTAGAAGGCCAAACATGATCATTTAGTGAACATCATCGTAGATGAGCATTTGCTGATCATACTTTTCAACCGAACTATGCACAGTACTTTTTCAACTTTTTTTTTCTTCTAGAGAAACTTGTAAACAAATTTTTGATCTAAATAATCTTATAATCTATCTAAAATAATTTTATAGGCTTCTCCAAGTTTACATCGTCTTGCATCTTACATTTATATAGCAGATGCCTCACTATCACTCCGTTATTTAAGCACATGCGCAGTATGTGTACAATGCAACTAATACGTCTGCGTTATAGGCAGAAAAATAACGGAATGGATGATAACGGTTTCCAAAAACATTCTAATGTAATATCATTTTCGATTTTAAAATTATCTGTATAAATTATAAATAATATTCACTGCCTTATGTATAATACGTATATTTGCAGATTTTTTTCCATTTTTTGGTCTGCATTTTTTACTTCAATAATTTTTTTAAATTTTTCAATTTGAAAGCAATTTTTCATTTAACACCTGCACCCCCCCCCCAAAAAAAAAGAAGAAAAGAAATAAAATTATTTTTAATTTACTGCTACAAATTCATATTGCCATCGAAAACTAAATATATATATTAAAACAAAACATTTTTTTATAAGCTAGTTAAAATTTTTTTCAGTTTATAAAATTTTTTTCAGTGAAATATATGCATACATATTAAAATTACTTTGAAGTTTATATTAAACAAATTCAAAGTATCATTGACAGAATAGTGATAGTAACACCGTCATGTCCATTTGTGAAAGAGAAGTATAAGAAAAATTTATACATAATTCATGATTTTATTTTAAATCAACAATTCTGAAAGTATATTTCTTATAATGCAATTTTATTATGTCTGCCGGCTGTCTGGAACTAGCAAACAAATTAAAAATAAGACGTGAATTCTTTGATCACAGATTTGAGTGGTATATTCTCGAACTTTTCGTATTTTGTAAAAGCATCTTCTTATTTTACTAATGAAAATAAAACATTTTTGAAAGATTCCGGAAGGTAATTTTTTTTTTTATGTCATGTATTTTTTATGTGTTACACTTCTCTTAATTAAATTGGAATGTAATAAATAAAATGACGAATGGAGTTAAAATAAATGAATACTTTAACCACTTAAAGAACGAATTTTTTAATGTAAAATGAAAAAAAAAATGGTTAATGTTTTTCATGTTATTATATTCTATTCATTTTAAATTAGTAGAAAATCAACAGGGCAGAAAAAATTAGAAAAAAATAAATGCAGAAAAATTTTAATATTCATATTTATTTATTCAATGTATTAACAGTGATCGTTATACGAGTACATAAATAATAAATGAATGTAAAGTGATTTAATCATTCATTTTTTCAGTTTCGATCTTTGTTTGACAAATGTTTTTTTTTTTTTTTTTTTTTTTTTTTTTTTTAACTTTTTTGCACTTCTATCTACCCCATTAACTTTTTTTGGACTTCTGTATACCATTAACAGCCATTAACTTTTTTTGGACTTCTATATACCATTATCATTAACCATTAACTCCGTGGCCTAATTGGCTAGAGCGTTCGGCTGTTAACAGAAAGGTTGGTGGTTCGAGCCGACCTGGGGGCGTTAAATGTTGTTGGGCCTGAATGGCTGAGTGGCTAGCGCTCTGGCGCTCGGTACCACAGGTTTCGCGTTCGAAACCCGGCGGTGCCATGGATGCTTGTAGTGTTTCGGAATCCACTTTAAACCGTAGGTCTCGGTCTAACATGATCGTTGAGAATTGTTACTCTGCGTCCTTAGCTTATCATCAAGATACACGCACCTCCTGGGTACTGCTAAGTGAGTAACGTCGGTGCAGCACTTGTCTTAAGGCATCAAGGACAATTGTATCAGTGTTTGCCAGCTGCATTAGAACGAAAAAAAATATATCATTTCAATGTATTTTTACCATTCTTTAGATATCAATATATACCATTAACATTCTTTAGATTTCAATGTATACCATTAAATCTTTTTGGGACTACTGTGTAAATCATTAACAATTTTTCGGACTTTTATGTATGCCATATGACGATAGAGGGCGAACAGTACTTCCTGGTTGGACTTTTAGTAATAAATACCTCTTAAACAATACGCCAGACAGTTTGACTGCTCGTGCGAAACCCTTAAACATGATGTCACAATAGCCATCCTGTCTCCTCGTTTTTGAAAACAGTGATTTAAATTGATTTCACCAACTGATGTGATTCTGGGCTTTTCTAAATGTTAATTAGGCAGATTAATCAATGATTATAGATGATGATAGAGAGAACATTACTTTCTGGATGGACGTTTAGTAATAAATGCTTCGTAAACGATGAAAAATACTCGCATCAGACATTTTGACAGTTCATATCTGACTGTTTGACTGACAAATCCTTAAACATGATGTCACATTAGCCATCCTGTCTCTACGTTTTTTAAAACAGTGATTTCAATGTATTTCCCAGACGGGTGTGACACTGAGCTTTTCTAAATGTTAATTATGCAGATTTACCACTGGATTATGATTAATTAAAATAATAAATCAAGCATTATTTTAATGTAAATTCATATTTTGTATAATAACTGTAAATAAATATGGTTAGTATAATATTTATTACTGACCAATACATTTTATTAAAGGAATAATATTTCAAACGAATTGACCAGAAATTTTCTTGAAATGAATTATTACAAAATTCTAAACGAATTTCAGAAGATATATCTCATGACTTTAGTTATCATCAAACTTTATATCTGACTATTGACAAGCGTGAAGGAAAATGCATAAATAACTCTATTTCAGTGAACCGAAGGACTGATTTCTGAAACTTTCTTGATTTAAAATCGTTAAAATTCCATTGCATTTTATAAATTCTAAGAAATATGACCACCATTTATTTGATTATCGATTTTTGGAGAAATGCAATTATTTTCAACGATCCATATTCTTGAATATAACTTAAAAGATTCTTGAAAATATCTTAAAATTTATAGCTGTTTTAATATCCTTATGCAGTGAACTAATTACTTTCAAAATTTTAATGGGCATGTCGTTATTTATAATGGATATATCAATAATTGCCAAAGTAACTTGTTAGTTTGGTTTCATCAGATGAAACGATTTTGCGGATTTTCTATTTGTTTTCATTCAACTGAAGTTACTTTTGCTAAATTGGAATAATTTATGATCAAATCAAGATCTTATGTTTCAATTCCAATTTCAGCTTAGAAAATATATTGACAACTGATTAAAAATTGAATTACGTAAACATTCCTATTTCAAATAGTTGAAAGCCTTATCCTTAGGCTATAATCCACAATTTCATAATTCATCATTAAACATTAAGCATTTGTTCGCCCAACCAATAAAAGTAAACATTTTATAGTTTTTCTTATGAATATTACTAGCTGTTTTAAATTTTAAATTTACAATTTTTTTATATTTAATTTTAATCCACATTTTTGGTGTCAAAAGATTTTTTCACGATAATATACCAAGCATAACAGCTTCATTTTATGCATATTCCAAAATTTGGTGAAAGCTTTAGTGCTAAAATATGCCTAATTTGGCGATTTTGGAAACTACGCCAAGGGTGCGGTTCATACTGTTTTTTTGAAATAATAAATCATAATTTTAAATAATTAAATAATAGTTTAATCTGAAAATTATTATTAAACAACTTATGAAATAAAGAAAAAGTCAATTATAACCTATTTTCCGTTAGTTCATTCTAAAATTAAATTCTGAAATTGATTAATTCGGTTTATCTACGTAAGGTGATCTATGCTTTAAATTGATCTATGTAAAGGGACTATAAAATCTGTAAATTTGGAGTTTTACTATCATGTTGCATACAAAGTCAATCAAATTTTTATTATTTAAAACAAATTAAAAAGTTTATCATACTATTTTATTTAATATTGAAATAACATTTATGTTTCTCGTACAAACTTGTTGTATTAATCATAATTATTTGATTGATAATAACTGAAAAGGATTAGTTAATTGACTTCATATCTAATTAAAAAGATTCATAAAACTATTTACACTATTAAAACCATTATCACACTGGTTATGATATTGTAAATATTTAATGTTTAAGTTTAACATCAAACTATTTTACTTATATTTCCGTGAAGTTAACATATATATATACTGTGTACACTAGTTCCATATCACTAATATACAATATTATGTACACTTTAACCACGGAATACAATAAATATAGTGCAAAATAACATGTACACAATATATTCTATCAGTGTATAATAACATTGGTATAAAATAGACTTTGTAATACGATATATAATAACACAAATATATAACAAAATTTGCTGCATTACTGCATATAATGGCATGGTATGAAAATCCATTATAAAATTCTTTTGAAAGTTCATCATCTGCTTATGGTTTTGAAGTTTATTGCAGATGCCATTTGTTTTACTGTAATTATTAAACCTACTATGTACAATGTATAGAAATGTCGCAAACCTCAAAATTTCACTTTTGTTAAAATAATTAAATTATAATACTTATGTATTCTACAATATAGATCTGTGCAGAATCAGACTAGATGAAAATAAGCATTTAAAAAATGCACTCTATTTCCTCGAACACAAAGTGAAGACCCAAATCCGTATTGAGAAATACATCAAATATTCCACACCCTCTAAGGTATATTTCCGGTAGAGCCCATGAAAACATAATCATCGGATTTCGAAATGATCTTCAGCAACCTTCCTTGTCAAAAGAATTCTTGGCCTCAACTCGATTCTAGGAATTCATGATTTACCAAACGTCAAGAGCCTAGAGCTACAGAGAAGAGAAATGCGAAAAATATCGTGGCCTCATCTTGCAATATATTCAGTAGCATAAATATTATTTCATTTTCGAATAGGAGAGTTTTCGGGGAGTGACACTGGCAAGCTCTTTCTCAAGAAGAACCATGTCTTTTGCCAGAAGCATTTCTCAGAGAGTTTTGAATATGATGACATTTTTCCTGACTGGCGCTTGTTAGCAGCGTGAGGCGAGTTTTCTATGAGGACAGGAAGAAGGGGAAAAAAAAAATCGTTCGTCACATCCGCCTTTTGACACAACACCACTCTGGAAAATAAAATAAAATAAATAAATAAATAAAAAAAAGATATCTCTTTTCTAGAGAAACGTTGCAAAAAAAAAAAAGGAACCTTATTTGAGTAAAGCTTATTCGAGGAATAAAGCGACTAGTTGCCGGCACCTTACCAACCAAAAAAGCCTTCTTCTTCCCCCATTCCCCATGTTAGATTTTCGACTCACGTACGGTCGCACTAGAGCCAGTTACGTTCGTCTTTCAAACACCATCGTGATTGGCTAAGGGGACAAAAAGAAGGGATAGAAATAAAATGATGGGGGGGGGGAGTAAGAAGGGAATATAACATTAGAAAAGCGTTAGGTCTTAAAGCTTCCGTTAGAGTTTTTTTTTTTTTTTTTCCCACCAATGTAAATACCAGAAGAACTGGAATCAAAATGCCAAGGAATGTTGTTGTAAAAGAAACTTAACCTCTCTTCCAATGGGCTTTATGAAAACACATCACGTCTTGTTTACTACTAATGGTTAGGTCGACTTGAAATGAAATTACGAAGAATGTTGCATAAAGCATTATTTCGAACAAAGAACGTTTTTAAGAAAAGGGTCACAATTTTTTTAACTTATGTCTTTTCAATGCAACTGTTCCCACTTTCCGAAAAATTGGTGGCAAAATGAAAATCGTGTTTTTTTCTGGGGGAATTTGCAAGTGCAAACCTATCAAGCCACAACGCTCAAAATATCATTAGATTAGGTTTGCAGGATGAATACGGAATGAGTACCCCCTACAACCTACCTTTTTGCATTCGAAATTTATGGAAAAATAATCGAGGAAATCTTTTGGAAAATGAAAGGATTATGCTACAGAAACGTACATCATCAAGAAGTTTTCGTCAATACGTAAGCGAAAATTGTGTTGGAATCCATTATAAAAATATTGCGAAAGTTCATCACATTCTAATTTTCTGAAGGTTATTGGAGTATAAATTTCCGATGTCATTTGTTTAATAGTGGTTATTAAACCTCATACGTGCCAAGTATGGAAAATGCTCTGTTTCATCAACATGCACGTACCGTAGTTATTTAAAAAATAACGATTGACGTAATATTTTACGGTATTATTAAGTTAAAAAAATCTAAAGTGAATAAATAACTTTATGGTGATAGTGATTAAGTTAAAGCAAAATAGATTATTTATTTTTTAAATTGATAAAAAAGATAAATATTTGATAGCATGATCTTGCATATAGCATAAATTGTTAGTAAGTGCTTTTAATCCTCCCTGTTATTTTCTTTCTAATAGCAATCTGCACTATTTCGATAAAATAAAATTAACGTTTAAAAAATTTACAATCTGTGTTGTAAATAGTAATTGCTATATAAATCTTTTTACTCTTAAAATGGATATATTAAAAATTAAAGACATAAACCTGTATCTAATTCATTACTTTATGGATGAAACTTAATAAGTTTTTGCGAACACAAAGAGTGGTGGAAATACGTGATATTCTTATTATATTAATTAAAAAAGTTTAAAAAACTCAATGGAGCAATGTTGATTGGTAACAAAAGCTATTTACAAATATTAGTTATGTTTTATCCATTGTGATCCTTATGATTACAAAGTTATCCATTGTCATCCTTAGGATTACAAATTGAGATTCCTTGTGATTACCCAATTTCCCATTGTGATCCTTATGATTACCCAATTACCCATTGTCCATTGTGATTCATGGCGGATAGGGATTATTCTTATTTTGCATTACTCATTGCGATCCTTATGATTACCCATATTGGCGATTAATATAAAAAACGTTTATTCATGGCTGATAATGAAAATAGGTTCCTTATTTTATAATTTCACAATTATTTTCAAATAGTCTTAACATGGATAATTTCCCTAAATCCCTAACGAAAGTTTAACCCTCGTGGGCACAAGATGACCGTAGAGCGACATACCAAACCAATCTATTAAAACATTGAAAACGAATTATATAACTTTTCATTTCGTATTGTTTTAAAGAATTTATCTTCTTTGCTCAAAAAGCCTTCTATTTATTCCTACATTTAAGTAAAAACATCTTTTTATCTTCAAGGCACACAGATAAAATAACTTTTTCTGCACAATTTTACTAAACACGTTGCACCAAAGTTCAAGGAAAAGACACTAAAAATTGAAATTCTTCCTTCATTGAGTATATACACGTCCCTGTCTGGTTCTCGATTGACAATAGGTGTCCAATACTTGTAGCAGCCGGTGAGAGGAGTGTACTTATCAAAGCCACATAATATAGAAGGAACCAGGTTTCAGTCGGCGGACGAATTCGCTTTAACGACCTGGCTTCATAATTCACAAGTTTCGGACAATCAGAGTTTAACGTTGCACTAATGGCATTCGCATGATCAGAAAAGCGAGTAACGTTTAATTTGTCAAATCTGCTGTGAATGGTACCTTGTAAATAAGGTCCCCAATGGGATTCGGGTAATAAAATGTCCTGTTTATTCCTTAAACCTCAATCTGTAACACGCCCGAACACCTTCTTCCTTGGGAGTGAAACAAATTGTTTTGTATGGTTGAAAGAAAGAAATCTTTAATAATATATACAATAAAAATAAAATTATATTTGTAAACAAATATATTTATACATTTGTATTATATATTATATTATTATTTTTTAATAAAGAAAACACTTTTTAAACATTCACTGGTGCTCAAGATAATATTACACTGTTGTTCAAAAGTTAAGCAAAATTCAGAGAAATGGGAATTACACTGCCAACAATCAATAAACTTGCATAACTTACGTAAAAAGAAATGCTTCTAAAATTTCAAAAAAAAATGTATACATATATATATATACTTTAAAAACTTCGGCAATTTTTACAAGAAAAACTGCGTAGTAAAACTAAAAGTTTGTCCTGTTTTAGATACGTGTTATTCGACATAATTTATCGGAGGAATAATGACAGTCACGATCCATTCTGTGAAATGGTGGCCACAATCAATATTATGCAGCAAGATGATTAAATGAACAATTTTCTGCAATTCATAGAGAATATGAAATAGTTAATTGACTTTCTAAGACCATAATAAGATTCCTGGAAAATACAGCTGAAGATGAAGTAGAGCTAAAAATGTAGCGTAAAACACTCGCACGAAGCAGTTTGACTGCTCGCGGGAAAACCTTAAATATGATGTCCCAATAGCCATCATGGCTCCTCGTTTTTGAAAACATTGATTTAAACGGATTTCACCAACTGTGAGTCTTTCTAAATGTTAATTTAGCAGATTAATCAATCATTCTAGATGATGACAGAGAGAACATTACTTTCTGGATGGACTTTTAGAAATAAATGCCTTGTAAACTAGAAAAAAATACTAGCACCAGACAATTTGACTTTTTCAGACCAAACCCTTTAAAATGAATAAATATTTCCTGTCTCTCCGTTTTTCTCGAAAACAGTGAATTTAAAATCTTTCACAGACGGATTGATTGTGAAGATTTCTAGATGACTTTTTTTTATCAATCAAACTTTAAACATTGACAAGCGTGAAGGCAAAATGAATAAATTACTCATTTGCACTAACCGAAGGACTGATTTCGTGAAACTTTCTTGATAATAAACGGAAATTCCATTGCATTTTACAAATCCACCGAAATAACCACGATCCTATTTGGATCGATTTTTAAAGGGGAATGCAATTATTTTCAAACACCTATTGCAACGCCAGGAATATAACCCGATTCTTGAAAATATCTTAAAATTTATAGCTGCTTTAGCCTTATTCAGTGATTCACCCCCGCTTTCTAGATTTTAATTAAGCATGTCGTTATTTATAACTGGATTATGAATAAACAAAATAATAAATCAAGCATTATTTTAATGTATATTCATATTTTTTATTTAATGCAAATAAATTTGAAAGAAATATGGTTAGTATAATATTTATTACTGACCAGTACATTTTATTAAAGGAATACTATTTCAAATGAATTGCTGAAAATTTTCAAGTGAATTTAAAATTGAATTTCCGAAGATATAAGCATGACTTTAGTTTCAAATTTATATCCGACTATTTAAGCGTGATAGAAGGAAACCATAAATAACATTATTTCAGTGAACCGAAGGACTGATTTCTGAAACTTTGTCCATTTAAAATTAAAATTCCATTTTGCATTTTATTTGAATTTTAAGAAAATGAATCATTTATTTGATTATGGAATTTTAGATGAAATTTTAGAATTATTTTCAACTAGAATATAACTTAAAAGATTCTTGAAAATATCTTAAAATTTATAGCTGTTTTATTATCCTTCTACGGTAAACTAATTACTATGACTTTACTAATTACTAATTACTTTCTGAATTTTAATGGGCAGGTCGTTATTTATAATGGATATATCAATAATTGCTAAAATAACGTGTTAGTTTGGTTTCATCAGATGAAACGGTTTGCGGATTTTCTATTTGTTTTCATTTAATTGAAGTTACTTTTACTAAATTGAGATAATTTATGATCAAATCAAGATCTTATGTTTCAATTCCAATTTCAGCTTAGAAAATATATTGACAAGTGATTAAATATTGAATTATATAAACATTCCTATTTCAAATAGTTGAAAGCCTTAGACTATAATCCACAATTTCATAATTCATCATTGAGCATTAAGCGTTTGTTCGCCCGACCAATAAAATTAAACATTTTATATTTTTTTTATGAATATTACCAGCTGTTTTCGTACTTTTAAATTTACAATTTTTTTATATTTAATAATCAATCCACATATTTGGTGCCAAAAGATTTTTTCACGATAATATACCAAGCATAACAGCTTCATTTTATGCATATTCCAAAATCGGTGAAAGCTTTAGTACCAAAATATGCGTAATTTGGCGATTTTGGAAACTGCGCCAAGAGTGCGGTTCATACTGTTTTTTTGCCATAATAAATCCTACTTTTAAATAGTTAAATAATAGTTCAATCTGAAAATTATTCTTAAACAGCTTATGAAATAAAGAAAAAGTCAATTATAACCTATTTTTCCGTTAATTCATTCTAAAATCATTCTGAAATTGATTAATTCGGTTTATCTACGTAAGGGGATCTATGCTTTAAATTGATCTATTTAAAGGGACTATAAAATCTGTAAATTTGGAGTTTTACTATCATGTTGCATGCAAAGTCAATCAAGTTTTTATTATTTAAAAGAAATTAAAGAGTTTATTGTTAAAATATTTTAAAAAGTTAATATTAGTTTAGTCATTTATTTTATTTAATATTGTAATAGCATTTATGTTTCTCGTACAAACTTGTTGCATCAATCATAATTATTTGCTTGATAATTACTGAAAGGGATTAATTAATTAACTTCATATCTAATTAAAAAGATTCATAAATCTATTTATACTATTAAAACCATAATTAAATTGGTTATGATAATGTAAATATTTAATGTTTAAGTTTAACATCAAACTATTTTACTTATAATTCCGTGAAGTTAACACACATATATATATATATTGTATACAGTAATAAAATAATTTATATAGTGTAAATAAAAATCAATATAGTGTAAAATAACATATACACAATATATTCTGTCAGTGTATAATAACACTGGTATACAATATATTCTGTAATACTGCATATAATAACACTGGAACACGATATAAATTGTAATACTGTATACAATATACTTTGTAATACGATATATAATAACACGGATATATAATAAATTTTGTATTACTACATAAAATTGGCATTGTATTAGAATCCATTATAAAACTATTAAGAAATTCCTTTACCTGCTAATGTTTTTGAAGTTTATTGGAGTACATTGCAGATACCATTTGTTTTATTGCAATTATTAAACCTAATAGTCAAATGTATAGAAATGATACAAACTTCAAAAGTTCACTTTTATTAAAATTATTAAGTTATAATAGTTTCTACAATATAGTTCTGTGCAGAATCAGGACTTCATGGAAATAAGCATTTATAAAATGTACTATATTTACTCGAACACAAAGTGAAGACCCAAATCCGTATTGACAAATACATCAAATATTCCACACCCCCTAAGATATATTTCCGGTAGAGCCCATGAAAACATAATCATCGGATTTCGAAATGATCTTCAACAACCTTCCTTGTCAACAGGATTCTTGGCCTCAACTCGATTCTAGGAATTCATGATTTACCAAAACGTCAGGAGCCTAGAGCTAGATAGGAGGGAAGAGAAATGCGAAAAATTTCGTGGCCTCATCTTGCAATATATTCAGTAGCATAAATATTATTTCATTTCGAATAGGAGAGTGACACTAGCAAGCTCTTTCCAGAAGAACCATGTCTTTTGCCAGAAGCATTTCTCAGCTAGTTTTGAATATGATGACATTTTTCCTGACTGGCGCTTGTTAGCAGCGTGAGGCGAGTTTTCTATGAGGACAGGAAGAAGTAGGAAAAAAAAATCGTTCGTCACATCCGCCTTTTGACACAACACCACCCTGGAAAATAAAATAAAATAAATAAATAAATAAAAAGGATATCTCTTTTCTATAGAAACGTTGCAAAAAAAAAAAGGAACCTTATTTGAATAAAGCTTATTTGTGGAATAAAGCGACTAGTTGCCGGCACCTTACCAACCAAAAAGCCTTCTTCCCCCCCCATTCCCATGTTAAATTTTCGACTCACGTACGGCCGCACTAGAACCAGTTACGTTCGTCATTCAAACACCATCGTGATTGGCTAAGGGGACAAAACGACGGGATAGAAATAAAATGATGGGGGAGGGAGTAGTGAGAAGGGAACATAACATTAGAAAAGCGTTAGGTCTTAAAGCTTCCGTTAGAGTTTTTTTTTTTTTTTTTCCCAACAATGTAAATACCAGAAGAACTGGAATCAAAATGCCAAGGAATGTTGTTGTAAAAGAAACTTAACCTCTCTTCCAATGGGCTTTATGAAAACACATCACGTCTTGTTTACTACTAATGGTTAGGTCGACTTGAAATGAAATTACGAAGAATGTTGCACAAAGCATTATTTCGAACAAAGAACGTTTTTAAGAAAAGGGTCACAAATTTTGTTCCCCTCCATTTTAACTTATGTCTTTTCAATGCAACTGTTCCCATTTTCCGAAAAATTGGTGGCAAAATGAAAATCGTGTTTTTTCGGGGGGAATTTGCAAGTGCAAACCTATCAAGCCACAACGCTCAAAATATCATTAGATTAGGTTTGCAGGATGAATACGGAATGAGTACCCCCCCTACAACCTACCTTTTTTTGCATTCGAAATTTATGGAAAAATAATCGAGGAAATCTTTTGGAAAATGAAAGGATTATGCTACAGAAACATACATCATCAAGAAGTTTTCGTCAATACGTAAGCGAAAATTGTGTCGGAATCCATTATAAAAATATTGCGAAAGTTCATCACATTCTAATTTTCTGAAGGTTATTGGAGTATAAATTTCAGATGTCATTTGTTTAATAGTGGTTATTAAACCTCATACGTGCCAAGTATGGAAAATGCTCTGTTTCATCAACATGCACGTACCGTAGTTATTTAAAAAATAACGATTGACGTAATATTTTACGGTTTTATTAAGTTTAAAAAAATCTAAAGTGAATAAATAACTTCATGGTGATA